>JAVJHS010000098.1:0-58468 GCA_032873175.1 Leptopilina drosophilae | reverse complement strand
TTTATCGAATTTTAAATGGAAGGAAATTTTATTTTCTGCAATTAACATTTTACCGAAAATGAATATGAGAGAATAATTTATGATCGAATCGACATGTGCTGCAATTATAAATTATCATAATTTCTGTTTGTCTGAATTTTAACATAACCTAATTTTAAATGTTAGAATTCTTAAAGTTTGTAAGGAAGATGAAACCGAAATGTAATATAGAGTAAAGGCATTTTAATAGAATTAGTTTTGGTGGAATGTTCAAAACGTCGAATTCTCAAATGGTCGAATGCTCAAAACGTCGAAAAATTTGTTTGATGTATGTTAACATTAACTTAAACCAAGCAAATTTTTCGACTTTTTGTCGATTTGACGTTTTGAGCATTCGACCATTTGACGATTCGATGTTTTTAGCATTCGATCAATTGACAATTTAACGTTATGAGCATTCGACTTTTTGCCGATTTGACGTTTTGAACATTCGACTATTTGCCGATTCGATGTTTTTAGCATTCGACTAGTTGACAATTCGACGAAATAACGATTCGACGTTTTGAAGTTGCTTTTACAATAACTTTTTTTTCATCGACATGAGCGAGAAAACCTTGCGCGCGCAACTATTTTGCATTGTTTTAACAGTGCATTTTGTTCGTGTCAATGAAAAAAAGTTGTTGTAGAAGCAGCCTGAACATTTGACCATTTGCCGATTAAATGTTTTTAGCATTCTACCAGTTGACAATTCGATGTTTTTAGAATTCGATCAAATGATTCGACGATTTGGTATTCGACCACTTGGCGATTAGGGGAAATCATGCGTCTCGATTTTAGCATGTGTTGCTATAGCAACCGCAGACGCAAACGCAACGCAGACTTTTGGGAACCTATTGGAGAAAGGCCTTTACGCGTAACTTCTGAACCCTGTTGTCCACTGAAGTCAGATATCTTGTGAAAGGCACTTTACTTTATGTTAGGGTACAGTCACACGATCAATGCATCTGCATGATGCATGCATGGAGACGCATGATGGCACGGTCACACCTCGGCTGCCTGCCTGCCTGCCTGCAGGTCGTCATGGCAATACATAAGAGTAAGAGGGTCAGACAATTTAAATTATTCGTCTCCTCTCTCCTACTCCCGTGGCGGCTGCCTGCGCAGGCAGGCAGGCAGCTGAGGTGTGACCGTGCCATGATTTTCCCCTAATCGCCAAGTGGTCGAATGTTCAAATGGTCGAATGTTCAAATGGTCGAATACCAAATCGTCGAATCGTCATTTGATCGAATGCTTAAAACGTCGAATTGTCAACAAGTCGAATGCTAAAAACATCGAATCGTCAAATGGTCGAATGCTAAAAACGTCGAATTCTCAAATGATCGAATGCTAAACACATCGAATCGTCAAATGATCGAATTCTAAAAACATCGAATCAGCAAATGGTCGAATGTTCAAAACGTCGAATGGTCATTTCGTCGAATGCTCAAAACGTCGAATTGTCAAAAAGTCGAAAAATTTGCTTGGTTTAAGTTAACATTAACTTAAACCAAGCAAATTTTTCGACTTTTTGACGATTCGACGTTTTGAGCATTCGACGAAATGACCATTCGACGTTTTGAACATTCGACCATTTACTGATTCGATGTTTTTAGCATTCGATCATTTGAGAATTCGACGTTTTTAGCATTCGACGAATAGTCAATTCGACGTTTTGAACATTCGACCATTTGACGAATCGATGTTTTTAGCATTCGACTTGTTGACAATTCGACGTTTTAAGCATTCGATCAAATGACGATTCGACGATTTGGTATTCGACCATTTGAACATTCGACCACTTGGTGATTAGGGGAAAATCATGCGTCTCGCATGCATGCACAAACATTTGACTGTTCACACCTCAATTTTTCGCTAGTGTTGCATTCGAGCGAGAAATCGCTCGAAAAGAACGAGAAATCTCGTGAAGAAGACAATGAAAACAATTGAATGTGATTTAACATTCAATTATTTTCATTGTCTTCTTCACGAGATTTCTCGTTCTTTTCGAGCGATTTCTCGCTCGAATGCAACACTATTTTTCGCTCTCGAAAAATCATTTTTCTGGCGGGATATTTAAAATTGATTAAAATTTAAAAATAACGTATTACTAATTATTACAATAAAAAATAAAAAAAAATTGAACGTTTATTATAAGGAATTAATTGTAAATAAATTTCTCTTAATTTGTGGCACATTTTAAATTATAAAAATTCACAATATTAAAATGTGCCACAAATTAAGAGAAATTTATTTACAATTAATTCCTTATAATAAACGTTCAATTTTTTTTTATTTTTTATTGTAATAATTAGTAATACGTTATTTTTAAATTTTAATCAATTTTAAATATCCCGCCAGAAAAATGATTTTTCGAGAGCGAAAAATTGAGGTGTGAACAGTCAAATGTTTGTGCATGCATGCATCATGCAGATGCATTGATCGTGTGACTGTACCCTTACTTGGACGAGAGATTAAGCAACTAAAAAGGTTAAACAAAAATAGATTAGATTCTAACTTGTAGTTAGTCAAAGGAAAAACAAAACGTTTTATTAAAAAAATTTGTGACAATATTTTTACCTTTTTGAAAAAGAATTTTGTGTAAGTAAAATTATAATTACTTGAAAACAGTTTATGAATATTTTGCAATTCATTTTCATCAAATTTTCAATATACCAATTTTTTAAAAGAATCGGGTGAGGATGATATTCTGCACTACACTCAAAAATGGTTGATATTCTAAATTTATTTTTAATCATTAATAACATTAAACTTATTTATTTATTGAACTTTTCATTCTTTTAGAAAATTTTCGTCTCATTACTCGTAAATCCACTATTGTTTCTGTTCCATTTAAAATTAGTTAGACATTGCTTTCCATTTGGGCTGCATTATTTGTTGCGGACATCTAACTCGGGATGTTTTCGACGTCGTCGGTCGTACCGGTCAGTTGGCACAAAAAGGTGCTTTTGTTTAAAAATTAAAATATTCTGTTGAACTCTCTAAATCTGAATCAGCGATAAGTATGCCACTATTTCAATTAGCGTATATGCACTGTGAATTAGTGAAATTTCACTGAATAACCAGTGAAATTTCACTGATTAATTAGCGCATATACGCTGATTGAAATTAGTGGCATACTTATCGCTGAGAATCAGTGAAATTTCGCTGATTCAGATTTAGAGAGACCTATTTTTAAAATACTCTCTAATCGAATAACAGGATTAAAGCCAATTTTAAATATTTTTTTAAGACTTCATAATTTGTAATATACATAACATTTGTTTTATTCATTGTCTGTCAATTTTGAATAGGAATTATTTTTTACAAAAATTTGCATTCGTTTTGGTCTAATAAAAATTTTGATGTAGTAATAGAAATACAATAATTTTTTGTAGGTTAAGTTATAATAACAATCAAGTAAATTTTTATTTACAATACTTCGTTTAAGAAAGTAAAATTCATATTTTGATAAAAATCTGTAATTTATCTGTACAACTAAAAACAGTACTAGACGATGAAATAAATTTTCATACTAAACATTCGATGAATACAATTTGAAACGTTCTAAAAACGTATCTGAAACGTCTACTTTTATAATAATAAAGAGGCTCATTATTTCTATACTGACTTATATTTAAATATTAGAATTATGGCGAATTGATAAAAAATTTTTTTTAATTATTTATATGGGACATTCCATTTCAAAACGAACCACCTTATAAACAATTGACATTGTAAGGCAATTTTCAAAAAATTATTTCTCCCATTTATTAAAGCCAAACTTTATTTACTATTAGTGATTTTAAAATAAAAATTTTTCAATTTTATGATGGTAAAAAAATTTTTTTGTTAAATAATAGAATTTATAGAAAAAATTAAGTTTGAAAGATAACCTTTTGAATATCTCAAAACATGTCGTGTCCGATTTTCTTAAAATTTATGTCAAAATGAAGCTTAAAAATTCTAGTTTCATTTTATGTAAACATTACAATGGGCAATTCGGTTGAAATTAAGAACCAATTAAATTTTATGAAGCAGTCAAAGGTTAAACAGTGTAAAAATTTGAAAAAAAACAAATTCCTCTCGATACATACATTATAACCTTAGAAATTCTTGTAAAATTTAATTAATTTCTCAAATTTCCGCGAATTGCCCATTATAATGTTTACATACAATAAAACTAGAATTTTTAAGCTATATTTTGACATAAATTTTAAGAAAATCGGACACGACATGTTTTGAGATATTCAAAAGGTTATCTTTCAAACTTAATTTTTTCTATAAATTTTATTATTTATTTAAAAAAATTTTTTACCATCATGAAATTGAGAAATTTTTATTTTAAAATCACTAATAGTGAATAAAGTTTGGCTTTAATAAATGGGAGAAATAATTTTTTAAAAATTGCTTTACAATGGCAATTGTTTATAAGGTGGTTCGTTTTGAAATGGAATGTCCCATATATTTTATTATCGTTGGAAATTGGCAGTACGGATATGGAAAAACATGGATGAAAATAGTCTAATGTTATGTTTTGTAATATTGCATTCTAAAGCGAATTCAATGCACATGCATTCAATGGAAATGTGTTAGTTTAAATTAACATTAGTTTAAATGTGATTCTACGTACAGTTAAGGTTGAAAAATAACTTTTTTCAAATAACTATATATTATTCTAAAATAACAAATAATTGTATTTTTCAAAAAGTTAACGTAATTATGGAGCACTCACTGTAATTGACGAACTTACCATCAATACAGTGATATCTTTCCCTATCTCCCTATCTATCTATAATAACATGCGACTCTTCTTTTATTTTCCGAAGACTGCCTGGTTAAAAGGCTTTTCCCAGTAAAAAACTAATTCAAACGTATTGAATAATGAATTAAGATTTTTGGTATAAAGCGGGATTGATTCCAGCTTGTTTAAGAAGAAAGAAGGTTAAAAGATATTGTTTTTATAAAATAAGGTACGAAATTTTCATTATGTTGGTTCATCAATAATTAATATTTTTTGTTTATTTTTTAAAATTATTAGCTTCTTTTGGTAAAAAAATTGGTGTGTAATTTTTGTTTTATAATCACAATTTTTAACAACTTTTGTTCTTTTTGAAATTAATTTTAAAAAATATGTAGGTAGAATTTGTATATTTCATAATTAAAATTTTTATTTTTTTATGTATATAAAGACATTTTATATTTTACTAGCTAAAAAAACGCTCAAGTATTTTCTCATTCTAATGATAATAGATATATAATATAATAATCTAATAATAATGTCTATTCACAATTCACATTTTTTTATTAAAAAACAAAATATTTTTTGTTTGAAGAATTTCTTTGATAAGACTTAATTTTTTAACCTTCTAAGAATGAATTTATTTTTGGTTTCATCTAAAAATTAATAAAAAAAATTTGCACAATTTCTTTTTCTTTATTTAAAATCGAATGAAAAATGAAGTAATTTAAACTATTTATATTTCTCCATCAACATTTTTTTTTAAACTTTCATTTTGTAATTAATTTTGACAATTATATTGGTTTTACAAAATTGTAGTATTTTTTGCATAATTATTTATTTATCACAATTTTTTTAAGTAAATATTGATTAATAAATAATGAGAATAAATTATTTAGTATTTTTTTAATAATATAAATTGAATTGAAGTCTTATTTATTTTTTAATAATTCTAAAAAATAATTATTAAATTAAAAATCTATTGATTTTATTTAGTTTTTTGCTTTGCTGTACCAAGTTTTGAATTACATTTAAAACAAAAAATATTTAACTTTTAAATTTAATTTAAAAAATTAAGCAAGTGCTGGTGACAAATAAAAATCATGAAAATTTGTATTGAATTTTTGTATTGGCGGTATAATAAATAAGTTTTTCTTTATACGTACATGCAAAACCCTCGTTTGGCAACCACTGGCAAACGAGTTTACATCCCTAGATAAGTGTTTATACCATAATAGCTTTGATTTTCTTTATTTCGAAAAAACAATTTACTTTTAAAAAATAGCTAATTTTTAAGGAATGAAAAAAGTGTAACATTGAGGGGACCAATTTTTGTCTATTAATTTCCATAAAAATGGTAAACTGACATTAAAAATATAAATAACAAGCAGTCTATTCCAGTGGTCCACTCATGGTGACATGTAACTTTTTATGGCAGCCACCACAATTTTTTTTTGAGTCAAAATTATTACTTAATTAAACTAAGACAATCAATTTCAATGTTGAAAGTAGTAGGAAAAAATAATTTACCTTTTAAAACTTAAATTTTACAGTACTTCTACACTTCCGAATCACTTTACTTATTGTAAGAGAGACTTCTTTTTTGGTTTGTGATTTTAAAAATGCGTTACATCAAACGATAACGTATATGATTATCGCGGAACATCATTTCTTACAATTTCTAAGTGCGGTGCTGCTATTCGTTTTATTTATTTCACGTTTCTGCTGTCAGATAACTTAAAAGCTCAGGTGGTCCACTCAATGTAACATCACCCTAAATGATTTGTAAATTTTCTTTTTATTATTAGAGTATTTTTTCAAAACATTTACATTACTACGTAGATATTAAAAATTAAAGAACAATTTGAAAATAATTGATAAGATCAGAAAATATAATACTTATATGTATCAATATAATTATGTGATATAATTGATTACTTATGTGCTTCCTGTTCAGTGGCAGTACCAACAAAATATTTGCAATGGAAATTTTCATTTTGAATAAGGGAATTCTTTTTACAGGTAAGTCATTGTTCTTCCGCTCGCTTCGTCTTGATATTTTCTTTCTCCTTTCGTTTTTTTATGGAAAAATAATAAACATAAACGAAACTAACTGTTATTGTAGTAATTAGTTACAGCGTGAATAATCCTAAATTGGACTATAGTGAGTCTTAAAGAACCAAGATGAAAAGCAAAAAGAATACGAAGATAGAAAAAAGTTCATTACTGGCAACAGCTGAATATAGAATGCATAGAAGATATTCCTTTTCTTTTAACGAAAGCTTTTAAATATAATTTTTTCAAATTAATGTACAACAAAGAATAGGACCAACTAACGCAGGAGCTGAATAAAATGTCCGACAAGAAACGGAAAAATGTCAAAAAGTGAGCATTGTTTTTTTAATTGATTTTCATTATTGTTCTTTTGCTTTTAGATTCATTTCCAAAATTTTCTCTTAGTAATAGTTTAGGGAGAAGGCCCCATTATGGATTGGGGAAACAATAGAAATATTTTATCTGCATTGCTTTAAAAAATGATTCTAATTCCTGAAATTGACTTAATCTGTATTTAAGCATGAAAATAGGATACTTTTAATTTTTTTATTGTGAGATGTAAACTGCTTTAAACTTAGTTTTTTATTCTTATTTACTTTTTTCGAATATACACAATCTTCAATAGTTTTGTGAGATTTTTTGAATAATTAATAAGGTGTCCATCTTGGGGCCTCTTTTTTTATATCAAAAACTTTGAAAATTTAAAATAATACTTTAAAAAATGTGTTTTTAACGTGAAAAATTTTTTGTGGCTAAAAGATAACCAATATATTGTACATTCATTCAGTATATTTCAATTAAACATATTTTATTGAGTTTGGATTCTAAACCATTATTGAGTAATGAGTAATTAAGTGAATGGTTATTTAAGCTAATTTTACGTTTGCATAGGTTTTAAGATATTGGATTACAAAAATAAGAAATGAAAATTCAATGACGATCAGACATACTCATAATTTAACCGTTTTGAAAAACAGGCTTCTCACACTGAAGGATGCTGTAAAAAAGTTGCTGTAACTAAGGAAGTAGGATTCAATAATGACAGCGATGTGGGTACGACTAAAATTATGATTTTAATTGTTAAATGAACTGATTCAAAAATTACATTATTTTTTTTAATATTAATATTTTTAGTTGAAACGCGAAATTCTAGATGAACTACTCAGCACGTAGGCTTCAATACAATAAAATTTACAACCAATTAGCCATAAGTCTTTCTACAAACGAAGATTATGATTTCAAAAAGGATGAACTACTAAGAAATGAGTATTTATTTAAATTCTAATGAAGGACAAACAATATTAAAACGTGGAAATAATGAAACAGAAGATATTCGTTTAAATTTCCGCCCTGGGCCACGATACTCTTAAAATTCATAAAACACTATTAAATATTGTGCCCACAACTGAAAAATACCATTAACCTTCGCGCTACCGGACGGCCACCCGGGGTGGCCAACTAATACATAATGTTGAATATCTCCTCGAATTTTGCATCAATCGAATCGCCATTTTAACTCACTGAACAAAATTTTATCTACTTTCGAAAAAAACAAAAATAAATTTTTTTTTTACACTTCTTCTTGTTTATTTATAACAATTAAAAAAGTATGTACGAGAATACTGAAAATTGACCGGGTGTTTGTTTTTGTATATTGCAAAAAAATAAAAATAAAATCGTTAATCTTTTACAGTAAAATTGTTTTATATCAATAAATAAAATATATTGTGATGCTATAATACATTTTTTATTTGTTTAAACAAATTATTGTTGTTATTTATCAACTTTCTCTAAAATCCACCTAGAAAGTTGCAGTTTTTTCCTAATTTTGCAATTTACTAAATCTTTTATGATTACAGATAAAGAATAAAAGTTGAATAAAAATTAAACTATTTTTTAAACAATTTTTAAACAAATTATTGTTGTTATTTACCAACTTTTTCCAGAATGCACCTAGAAAGTTGCAGTTTTTTCCTAATTTTGCAATTAACTGAATCTTATATAATTACTGATAAAGAATAAAAATTTAACTGTTGTTTAAACAATTTTTAAACAAATTATTGTTGTTATTTACCAACTTTTTCCAGAATGCACCTACAAAGCTGCAGTTAAATTGTTTAAAAAATAGTTTAATTTTTATTCAACTTTTATTCTTTATCTGTAATCATAAAAGATTTAGTAAATTGCAAAATTAGGAAAAAACTGTAACTTTCTAGGTGTATTCTGGAAAAAGTTGGTAAGTAACAACAATAATTTGTTTAAACATTGTTTAAACAATAGTAAAAATTTTATTCTTTATCTGTGATTATATAAGATTTAGTAAATTGCAAAATTAGGAAAAAACTGCAACTTTCTAGGTGCATTCTGGAAAAAGTTGGTAAATAACAACAATAATTTGTTTAAAAATTGTTTAAAAAATAGTTTAATTTTTATTCAACTTTTATTTTTTATCTGTAGTCATATAAGATTTAGTAAAATGCAAAATTAGGAAAAAACTGCAACTTTCTAGATGTATTCTGTAAAAAGTTGGTAAATAATAACAATAATTTCTTTAAATAATTTTTTAATAATAAAACAAATGTTTTGTGTCATAAATGTCATAAAACATTATTAAGATACAGTATTTGTATTAATACATAATTATATTCCAAACTTTTGATGAATTTTAATCGTTTTGAGAACATAATAGTAAAAAAGCGTTTGGCCACCCCGGGTGGCCGTCCGGTAGTCCCCGTATACAAAAAGTATTGGTAGCGCGAAGGTTATATTAAACGTTATGAAAAAAATTTTGTTTTTGATATATATATCACAAACAAAATTTTAATATAATATAATATATTTATTTTTAATATAATACTTTCGTACTCATCTTCATGTAAGGAATAAGATTATATGAATAAAGGAATAGAATTGAATAAAAAAGTGAATTTTTTAGCTTTAATTGCAACTAATTCTGTTAATTTCTAAGAAAATATGTACTTTGAATACACAAATCAATTCTTCTTGATGTAAAGAATTATATTTTTAATCGGATTTATATAAAGAATAAGATTTTATTGTACAGGTTTTGTCACAAAAAAATTTTTTCTTTACTTTAAACAATATTAGGGTAACTGCACCAATTGCCGAGGGTGCACCAATTGTCGAGGATCATAATTTTCTTTTTGGGATAAATAGTACAATATATAATATTTAAGAACAAAAAAAATTTCTAAATAATCTTTCAATTCTCAATAGTATATTTTTATATTCAAATTTCGTAGCAATTCTACTAAAATAATTATTTAATTAATATTATAATTCACTGCTGTAAAATTTACTTGAATCTCCATTTTCTTAATACTTCAGGTTGATTGAAACAGATTTTTAGAAATGCAAATTAAACGTATTTATAATGACTTTTTGTGTACAAAATTATTATTAGAATTTTGTACAAGAACTAAATTAATTTTGTATACATGTTTTTTTGTTAAAAAGAAATATTTAATATTTTTTAAAAGCAAATCATCGGCATTTGGTTCCTTTTTTTGACAGTTCCATTTTTCGAGGTAATGACTCGAAAATTGGTGTAGTCACTTTTTTCACTGATGCAGCATTTATCGATGGTTAAGTATTTATTTACTAAACGTCAAACATAAATGCCAAACATTTATAGGTACAGAGAAAAAGAAAACAAAATGCTCCAAAAATTTACAACCAACAAAAAATAATCTACCAAAAAAACGAGGAAGAGCGAAAAAAATTAATAAAAAATGCATTATTAAAAATAAAAAATTTTGTAGTACAATTAAATTATAATTAACCATTATATTTACAGTTCGTAATAAAAGTTTATTTTATTCGTTTACAAATTTAATGTGACTTAAATTAATTTATTTTTTCAATTAATGTCTGATTAACAAAATTGATTTAATTTAATTAACTTATTTATAAAAGTTTAAAAAACAGTTAAATAATTTTCTGTCCTGTATCATCTACTATAAAAAAGGTTTTATATCGATATTATAAATTATTTAACTATAGTTAAATAAATATATTTGTTTTCTGGTAATGTTCTATAATATTTTTATCGAAAAAATAAATATCTTCTCGATTTTCAAATATCTGTACAGGTTAATTGTTAGGTTGTATTGGGTTATAGGTTTAAAAATGTCATACCCTCGACAATTGGAACAGACCCTCTAAAAATTAGCACAAGACCATCGACAAATGGTGCTTTTGCTCTATTGGCTTTTAAATATATTTTTTGCTTAACAATTTAGTTTGTATTAAAAAAATAAACTAAAAAAGTCAAAAATTTTCTTAATCTATACCATTATGGCTATCGTGTAAACTAGAACAAAAAAAATTTATTGAAAAATAACCAAATGGCAGACTTTTTAATTTTTCGACCATAATTTTGCAACTTAAATTGTTTATAACTTTTATAAATATTAATGGATCTTAAATATCCTAGTTTACACGAAAACTACACATTCAAGGAGCATGCTGTCCAAATTGCAAGTTATTTCGTTGAAAATTATAAAAATGAGAGTGTAAACAAGTTGAAAATGTGTAGTTTCGAGAAAAACGCGTTTAAAGTTTGAAGGACCAAATATACAAAAATTTAACTTAAAGTTATATACATAACCTTTGATATGTAACAGTAGACATTTCTTATTACTTAAGAACTACTCTTTCAAGCGGTGCGAAAAGAAAAAATGTAAATTTAAAAATAAACAAATTGTAGTTAGGTAATTAATGAAAAAACATGAATTTTCGAGGTGGAAAGGTGATGTTATTCCTACTCTCCTGCTAGCGAGTCTATTCTTATCGCTTCAGACTATTTTTCCCGTATTTTTAGATAATCATACTAACCAAAAATTAAAAAAAAATAATTTCGGTATTCAAAAAAAAAAATCAGTGGAATCTCCCCTTAATACAGAAAAGCCTTACTATGGAAAAGTGATTAGACCATGACGCAAACGAAAAACTAATTTTTTAGCAAATTATCATCGACTTCAAAAATTCTTTTATTCCACGTCTTATGTTTTCACTTACTTTATACTACTAAACTTGTTTTGAGGTAAAATATAAATAATTATTCATTTAGTTGCAAAAATGTGATGATTAGACCATGACGATTCTGTGATTCCCTATGAAACTTTCATGCTTATAACACATATAAAACAGAAAAAAATTTGTATTTGATTTCTTTTTTAGTAATTTACTTAGGAGAGTTTATTAATGCTTTTTATTAATGTTTAGTAATTTTTCGATTTGATTATTTATGTAAATTATGCAATTTTAAAAAGTGATCAGAACATGACGCGAAAACGGGGGACAAGAAATATCTACAAAAATATTAACAAATAAATTTGTTTTTCCGCAATTGTTTTGTTTTCTCAATTCTACTAACTTAGACAATAAGAAAATGTCACTGTTCATTATATTTATTATTATATTTTACTAAAAAAACTTTTTATATATGAAATGGTAGTGGGGGCTGATTAGACCATGACGTTTTGGCACCTTAAAACAGATTTTTAAGTAAAATTATAAACTTTTAAATAAAAATGACTATAGACTTTTATTTGTTACCATACAAATAAATTATCCACGTTAAATTTATTACAATATATAAAACTGATTTTTTAAAAACCAGTAGGCACATTAAATTGTGCGCTACGCGGAGAATCACCCATATACGAAGCAATTATTATCCAAATTCGTTAAAATCTTTTCAAGTTATCGTATTTAGAAAAAAAGGAAAGCATACACACACATATATACATCCTGGCAAATGATCGAGATATCATTTAACATATTTCTATATAGAGAAAAATTAGTTTCAACCATTTTTAAAAACTTTATACATTACACGACTGCAAATTATCTTCGACGAGGGAGCAAAACGCATATGTAATCGTAAATTTTTCTAGAGCTTTATTAGTTCCTTGCGTTTCTCCTTTATCAGATTTCTATAGGTAATAGGGTAATCTTACCAGATGCAAAAAAAATAGTAAAGAAATTCACAGTTGATTAGAATATATTCTTCATTTATCATTTTTTGCTTTAACGTTAAACAATTTTCCAAAAAGTTACCAAATACCATATTTCTACTTTTCCTTCTCCTTTTCGACACCTCTCCACATTTTCAGGTATTCCAACTTTCAAATTGTGTATCAAACGAAACAACATGAGTAAAGAAAAAAGTTCAAATTCTGAAATTGGAAATCGTCACAATATCTGGTACGTCGTCATTTGCGATAATTGGTGCAGTGCAGTTCCAAGGTACTGGATTAGTACGAGTAAATCTTATGTTTATTGGCCACCGGAAATAACAAATCCGAAAAGAGCTGTGGACAAGGGAATGAAAGTGGACAAGGATACTTGGAGTTATTACAAGATTCGACATATAAAGGGACCTTATGGTAATTTTTTATTTGTTTCTATACAATAAGCTTCCAGATAAATTATCGGCACATAAAGATGTTTGATTTGAAATACAAAATCCCCTAAAACTAGTGCGTAAACCGACATTTAAAGCCATCCCCACTTAAAGCGTAAATCACTTATTGTGATCAGGTACTTCAATTATAGTCAAGTTACACCTTCGGATTCAATTTTTTTGCGTAGTACACAAATATTCCATATTTTTAAAGTGCAAAACTATTTATAACATGAAAGCTTGATTTTTCTGTCCTTAATATAGTCATATACGACCACTGCATTATACTGTTTTTCTGTTGAAGATGAAATTATTTATTAGGGGTGCTGTACGGAAAAAAATAGTGGCTGAAATTTTAAGCAATTAGTATAATACTTTCGGATACGAACAAAATCCATACGGAGTTTTTGATTAAATTAAAATTCTAAAACCAGTAGAGCAAAAATATTCTCTATTTGATAGGGTCTTAATGGAAAATTTTAGCGACTAATTTGTTCCGTGTGCAAAGCTTCAATATTTAATATAATATTTAGCAGTTTTTTGAAAACTTTATTTATTTGCCCACGCACATATATCACTTTTTCATTTTCCACAATTACCTTTTTCTATGGTCCCAAAACCACAATTTATCTTTCAATTCTTCATCCTTTCATATCTTCTTTAAAATATTTTTTTGTTTGTACTCTTTTTCTTCTTTCACCTATTAGACCATATTTCTTTCGTCAAAAATTCTACTATTTTAAAATTTTAACGTTTTTCTTTCTCCTTTTTGATTATATCCCTACTAAATTTACATATCCTTTCCAATCTATTAGAGTCATTTGATGAAGCACAAAGCGTTGAGCGGCAATTGGAAAATGTTTCAAGTTCAGATGAAAAAATTGATAATGTTCAACCGGATCCGAAGCTCCCTATAAAGCGACCTCCGAAGCCTAAACAGTTTTCATCATCCTCGTCCGAAGAAGAAAAAAATAAAGAAGAAATGAGAAGAACCAAAATCGTAAATAAAGTTGAATTACCAAAATGGGACTTTAGTTCATCCAATTTGAATGGGAATTCTTCTGCGAAAGGTAAGATTCGATTTATAACTAATACGCAAACACGTATTTCAATTGGCAGATATCGACATGAAATCAACTTCGAATTAATACTGGATTTATGTTGAAAATCAACATTAGGCTGAATCAAAAATTAAATTAATACTGAATGTATGTAGGAAACTTAGTATTGATTTAATGACATTAAATATATGCAGGATTTATGTCGAGAATTTAGTGCTTGTTTAACGTCATTAAATGGACGTTGAAACTAATTTACTAAAATAATTTCAAAGCATAATAAAAATTAAACATTTTACATAGATGTCGAATAAGTAATATATTTATATTGGGACATTTGTTTTAGTTAGCTATATTGAATCGTCACCCAAAGAAATTTAAAAATTTTGACAAATGGACGGAGAGAAAAACGAAGCATTTTTAGTATGGAGCCCTCCCAAGCTAATTTTGTATGAACGTTCATACTACAGTTGCATGAAATTGATACCGAAAAAGCATGAATCTCTTGCAATCGTACTATACTGATTTTTAGATGTAGAACTTTTCATGCTCATATCGTACAAATTTATTCAAATACAGCACAAATTTACGCCTATGGCGCATGTAAATTCTTTTGCGGAATAAGTATGACTGTTCATAATATAAAAGCTTTGTTTTTCTCTCCGTGTACACTGAAAAAATGTTGAGTACCGTGCAATCCCAATCGTCGGAAAGTGGAGGAACTATAGTTTGGATATACTGCGATCTCAGTTCGAAAAATCTGCGTTCCTATGTCGGCGTCGCTGAACACCCAAGATTTGAGACTCAAAACCTTGGGACTGCAATAGCCATATCTTGGGCGCTCAACACGCCCGAGTTGGAAATGCGGCTCCTCCAAACTAGAGTCGTATCGCATTCGTAAATTTTCGGTCTACTTGAAACGGCTCGTCACCCAAAATGTTTTCCGTGTATGTACTAAGTTTTTTGCTAGCTATACGTCACAAGGCCTTCATAGCCGTGCGGCTAGCGTTAAATTAAGATGTTCATATTTCAAAGACAGCTATAATTTCTCAAAACATGCTTTTCATACAATGAATTGTCGCTGTTATAAGAATAAATGTTTACTACTGCAAACATACAGTTTGATTTGTTTCCAACGCCAAATCAGTATTGAATATCGATGTTGATTTTATGTCGAAAGCAGGGACCGTTACGAAAGTTTAGTTTCGTTTCAGTTTGTGAGTTGACACAAAACTAAATTAACAAACTGAGTTTAGTTTCGTGTTGACTCAAAACTAAATTAACATTGAAAAAGATTGAATTTATTGACCGATGGTAAATCACAGTGGTGAGACTCTGTGGCTTGCGATCACAGAGGTTAAGCAACATTCAGTGCGGTTAGTACTTGGATAGGTGACCGCCTTGGTGCCCGCTATAGCCCGGTGTTTTTCTCACTACTTTCGTGATTTATCAAGCGGGAGGTTTGACGTCAAGGTATAATGATGTGCACTGTCGATTATTGTCCGGTGCACACCATTAGAACTTGACTGTCGATAAACCGGTTGTACTCAAGAGAGGTTTTCTACAGTTTCCCTCTCCTCTGGCGAGAAAACCTAATTAACAGGTGGTCCAGGCAAATGCAAGTACTCCTAATAGAGCCGGCTGTAGATGCAAATTAGGTTAATATTTAAAAAATTATGTAGAATGGTTATGCTTAATCCAAAAAAAGTATTTCTCGAGGACTCTTGTCGAAGTGCATAAGGCCAATAGGGCAGGAGTATAAACAATAAAAAGTTTGAATTTATTGTAGTACACATCGAAAATAAATATTTGAGAACCTCGATTATATAGTTTTATATATATATATATATATATATATATATATATATATATATATATATATATAAGATGAGATTTTTGTCTGTACATTGCTCAGAACTTAAAATTTTACACATAATTATTCGTTTTGAGCATCCAGGATTCCAAAAATGCCAATAAAGAAATTTCGTGTATGTATATATGTATGTATGTCCGCGTATGTCACAGAATCTTTGTTCGCGAATCACTTAAAAACGGCTCAACTGTTTGAAACCAAATTTGGCAGAATGTTTAACCATAGGCCAAGGAAGGTTTTTAAATTTACAGATTTGAAAAATATTAATTAAAACGGGAGATATTCAATTTTTTCAAAAAATTAAAAATTTTCAAATTTTACCTTTTTTAAAAAATGCTTTTAAACTTTGTATAATTGAGTATAACATGTTATTTAATCGCATTCTAGAATAGATTTGCCAAAAAAATGTCCTATAACTAAGATGAAAGTATAAACATGATTTTAAAAAAATTCAAAAAATCGCAAATATCCAAATTTTATATTTTCTAATGAGCTGCTTTTAAATTATCTATAATTAAGTATTACATGTTCTTTAGTCACATTTTAGCATAATTTTGCAAAAAATAGTGTCCTATAACTAAGATGTAAAGATAGAAATGTTTTCAAAAAATCGAAATTTTTAAAATTTTAAATTTTTTAATGTATTGCTTTTAAATTATCTATAATTGAGTATAACATGTTATTTTGTCACATTTTAGCATAATTTAACAATAAATACTATCCCATATTTCAGATGTAAGTATAAAAATGTTTTCGAAAAATTAAAAAAAATCGAAAAAATTATCTATTTATAAGAGACAATTTTTAGAAAAATTATGCTGAAATATGACAAAATAACATGTAATAATGAATTATAGATCATTTAAATGCAATTCATTAAAAAATATAATATTTGAAAAATTTCGATTTTTAAAATTTTTTGAAAACATTTTTATACTTAGATCTTGGTCATAGGACATTATTTTTGGCAAAACAATTTTTACATTTTGATATATTGCAGTAAATTAATCAGTTATGACTTTTGTGATATATATATATATATATATAAACAATAAATTTACAGTTTTCAAAAACATATTAATTAAAACGGGAGGTATTCAATTTTTTCAAAAAAATTAAAAAGTGGAAAATGTCTAATTTTATTATTTTTTAATGTATATCTTTTAAACTTTTAATGTCAAAATAATGGAATTTAAAATATTTTGTTTATCCCATTAATCAAAAAATTTTCAGTTGCAAAACTTCGAAAATATTAAAAATGGTAAATAATAAATGGTAAACAATATTTTTAAAAATATTAATTCATAGCTTTAAAATTATTTTTCAAGTATTGAAAATGGAGATTTTTTTATGATAAAATTTATACTGCAGATATTCAAGAATACCTGTGAAACGATACTTACATTATGCTACTACTGGAGAAAAACTTAGATAGTAAAAAGTTTTGTTATTTTAATTCTAAGTTTAACTGTTATAGACGTTTTGAGCATTGTAAAGGCAAAAGTTAAACAGAGTGTCTATTATTATTTTTGTGTAACAAACTGTCAGGTTTTTCCCATCTTTGTCTAAATTTTTCTCATCAAATATAAATTTTTCTGATAAGTATTAACGATAAATAAAACTACAAATGGCTACAAAATTCACATATTTTATAAAATACTCTTTGACGGGAGTTTGTTTTTACAAATACTTTTAGCAGGGGTTCTACCAACTGGGCAAAACGGGAAATATGCAGGAATTTTATTTAATCGGGAAAAATTATAAATTCATCTTGCAATATAGGTCTTATTTTAGATTTAAGCAATTATGATATAATTAGTTCGAATTTAACTTTACTATAACTCAAAAAACTGGTGGAAATTTTGGATTAACTTATAAACTATAATTAAATTTCTACAAATAATTGACAAACATTGTTTTCTGCATTTTAATCAATAAAAAATAAATTATTTGATGATAAAAAGTCGATCACTGTTTTAAAATAGTAATATTTTTATGATGAAATAGTTAATGGTAGCTAATTATTATTTCTCCAGTCAAATTAAATTCCCCACTATTTCCTATTTTTCGAGACTGGTAGACACACTACTGAATGTATCTGTAGAAACTAAAACTCGTCGAAGACGGGTACGACAGCTAGTAGAATTATAAATTGAAAAAAGTAATCGCGATTTTTATGCATTTAAACCTTGAAATATTTTGTTTTTTAGTAATTTTTTGACTGACACTAAATATTCAAGTTTTTCGGACTTAAGTTCCAAGTCGGACACGAAACTAAATTAAGTTTTTCAATTTAGTTTCGAGTCGACACGAAACTAAATTATTTTGTTTAATTTAGTTTCGGGTCGTCATAAAACTAAATTAAACGTCAATTTTTAATTTAGTTTTGTTTTAGAATTGGTCCCTGGTCGAAAGTCAACATAGATTCTGTTACGATATATAATGTTGGAAGAACGTTAAAAGTCAGCATCGTACGACTTCACATTTCGATCTTCTTTCAACACTAAATTGATCCGTAAAATCAAGATTTTTATTTAAATAACTTTAACAATTCTTAATAAGTTTGATAACATTTTTATGCTTAAATTGTTTTGTCCCAAATTAAGAACGTTGGAGTACGATTACATATTCAAAATTCTGAATATTAGATAACGAATTGGGTAGTAAAATTTGAAAATTCAAAATAGCGAATCGAATGTGGTTACTAAATTTTTCAAACATCATCTTATTCGCTTGAATTTTCTCTAATGGGGTTTTTTTTATAACAAATGATTATAAATTTGGTTTCAATATTTTTAAATACAATATAGCGGAATCTAGTACGATAGTTTTACACTTTTCATAGATATCAAAAAGAAAGTTCAAGCAATAGTGATGAATCATTTAAAACTGATCATCGTAATCGATTCGCCCTTTTGACTTTTTCTCCCACAGAAGCTCAAATTTTTAAAGAAGACTTTCGAACAAAATTCCTTAGATCTATGTCCCTCTAATAATGAAATTTATTTATCTATATTTAGTTACTGCTATAATAAATTATAAGACTAGTAATTTTTGGTCTAGCTGGACATCATTCACAAAATGGAAAAATTGAAAAAAACTCAAATACTACAAAGAAAGGAGAAAAAAACGATGACGGAGAGCGAAAACGAAATGAAAATCTAAAAAATGAAAAAGATAAAAGCTTAAAATTTTCAAAGAAACAAGAAAAGAAAAGTGACAGAGAGAATTTACGAGACAATTTCAAAGGTGAATAAAGTTTGAAAATTATTAGCATATCTTAGAAAACTTTAATTAGACCGGTTACGTAAAGCTAAATACGCACAGCATCTAAATAAGTATAAAAAAGAAAATTGTTTAAAGAAAAACAATTTTTTTGAATTATAGTAGTGTATATGAATGACTTTCAAATAATTGTGATTCTTGGAACAAGACGTTTCCCGTTAAAATACTAAACCAAATTTGACTTTCGTTACATATTTCAGTACATTTTTGTTATTGAAATATATTTTAAAAAGAAAACTACAAGATCTCGAATATTTTTAAAGTTACGATGAAAGACGTGAAAATGACTTGCCAATAGAAGTTAGTTAAAAATAAACTTGGGTAATAAAATTACGATTTATTTAACTTGTATAAATTATGGTAGTTCTTAAAAAAGTTTTTTCGAATTTCTTTGCTCCCGGAGCTAAAACGCTTCTAAATTGATAATAAAAATTCCCTGAAAATTTAAGCTCTTAATATTAACTTTAAGATACTCTGCACTGCAAACTTAAGAGCCGTAATCACCTTTGCGCCCATGATGCTAACGGGACGCATGATTATTCCCCAAATGTCATTTTTCCGAAATGTCATTTTACCGAACTGCACGTTTGCGAATAGTCATTTTTTGCGAATCGACATTTTTACGAAATGTCATTTTTGCGAAAAGTAATTTTTTACGAATTGTCATTTTTGCGAAAAGCTATTTTTGCGAATTGTCACTTTTGCGAAATTTCATTTTTGAGAATTGTCACTTTTGCGAATCGACATTTTTACGAATCGCCATTTTTACGAATTATCACTTTTGCGAATCGACATTTTTACGAAAAGTCATTTTTACGAATTGGCATTTTTGCGAATTGTCATTTTTACGAATCGCCATTTTTACGAATTGTCAATTTTCCGAAAAGTCATTTTAGCGAATCCCCATTTTTACGAATTGTCAATTTTTCGAAAAGTCATTTTTGCGAATTGTCACTTTTCCGAAAAGTTATTTTTGCGAATTGTCACTTTTCCGAAAAGTTGTTTTTGCGAATTGTCATTTTCGCGAAAAATACAATAGTAAACTTGTAGGTATATGTAGATTCACTATTGTATTTTTCGCAAAAATGACAATTCGCAAAAATGACTTTTCGGAAAAGTGACAATTCGTAAAATTGGCGATTCGCAAAAGTGACAATTCGCATAAATGACATTTCTCAAAAATGAAATTTCGCAAAAATGACAATTCGCAAAAATAGCTTTTTCGCAAAAATGTCAATTCGCAAAAACGACAATTCGTAAAAATTACTTTTCGCAAAAAATGACTATTCGCAAAAAATGACATTTCGTAAAAATGACTTTTCGGAAAAGTGACAATTCGTAAAATTGGCGATTCGCAAAAGTGACAATTCGCATAAATGACATTTCTCAAAAATGAAATTTCGCAAAAATGACAATTCGCAAAAATAGCTTTTCGCAAAAATGTCAATTCGCAAAAACGACAATTCGTAAAAATTACTTTTCGCAAAAATGACTATTCGCAAAAATGACATTTCGTAAAAATGACTTTTCGGAAAAGTGACAATTCGTAAAATTGGCGATTCGCAAAAGTGACAATTCGCATAAATGACATTTCTCAAAAATGAAATTTCGCAAAAATGACAATTCGCAAAAATAGCTTTTCGCAAAAAATGTCAATTCGCAAAAACGACAATTCGTAAAAATTACTTTTCGCAAAAATGACTATTCGCAAAAATGACATTTCGTAAAAATGACTTTTCGGAAAAGTGACAATTCGTAAAATTGGCGATTCGCAAAAGTGACAATTCGCATAAATGACATTTCTCAAAAATGAAATTTCGCAAAAATGACAATTCGCAAAAATAGCTTTTCGCAAAAATGTCAATTCGCAAAAACGACAATTCGTAAAAATTACTTTTCGCAAAAATGACTATTCGCAAAAATGACATTTCGTAAAAATGACTTTTCGGAAAAAGTGACAATTCGTAAAATTGGCGATTCGCAAAAGTGACAATTCGCATAAATGACATTTCTCAAAAATGAAATTTCGCAAAAATGACAATTCGCAAAAATAGCTTTTCGCAAAAATGTCAATTCGCAAAAACGACAATTCGTAAAAATTACTTTTCGCAAAAATGACTATTCGCAAAAATGACATTTCGTAAAAATGTCGATTCGCAAAAATGACTATTCGCAAAAGTGCAGTTCGGTAAATGACATTTCGGAGAAATGACATTTGGGGAATAATCATGCGTCCCGATGCTAACATAATTTTTTGTCCTATCTGTACACTGAAAAAAAAGTGCTGTTGAATCAAATAGCTCCATGCTATTGAATTTTCCGTTATTGATTCAATAACACATTTATTAATCGAACAACATATTGCTTAAAACGAAAAAATGAAACTGTTTAAATTGAAAGTACAGTACTGTTAAATTAATGATATTCTACAAATTGATTCTATAGTTCATCTATATATATAGCAACAGAATAATTTATTGCTTCTTTGACATTATTCATTTGAAGCATCTAATAGATAAATTTGAAGAAAATGCGTGTAAATTTGAATCAAATGAAAAGTTGTTTGCTCCAAAGAAGCGCGCTTTTGAAAATGAAAGCATATGCTTTCGTTTCAATGAGTGGTGCTATAGCGGACTGCCTATAGCATATGCTATAAAAATAAGGACACTATGTATTTGAGACATTGACAGGTGCTAAATTTATTGAAATACTTATCCACACATATTTATATGTTTATTAAACCTGTCGTTTTTGAAATTCTTATACAAAAAAACTATTATTTAAATTGTTTTAAAGAACTAAGGACTAGTTAAATATAAATTCCCTTATTCACGAGAAAAATCTCGCGCACGGTATTTAACTACAAAGTAAGTGCTCAATGTGAAAAAGCGAATGTATTACATTGCAGCGCGGCAGTTCTCGTCTATCACGAAAGTTAAGCAGGTTTGGTCGCGGTTACTACATGGATGGGTGACCGATTGGGAACAGCGTAATTTTCAGACTAAAAAAAATATAAAGTGTGTTTGAATGTGTATGTATGTGTGTTTGTCGTTGGAAAACAAAAAAAATAATAAAGATGTGTATGTTAGTGTGTAAAATTGAAAAAAGATGTATATAAAAAGTGTTGTGTTAAAGGTGTGAGAATTAATTATAGTATATAAAAAATATGTAAACAAAAATTTCATTTTTTCAATTTATCGTTGGTATATCTTTAACCACATAAAAGAATTGACTTAACAGTATGGTGTTATTCAATCGATAGCAACAACTAAAAAAATTAAAAGTACAAATTTTTGAATCATAAAAATGATGCTTTTAAATTGAAAAACTATAGTCATTGACTCAAAAGCATATACTGATAAATTAAAAAATTTTGATCGTTGATTCAAAAGGAATACCTTCAAATTAACATGTAAGCTGTCAATTTGGGAAATATGCTTTTGTTTCAAGGAAAGTGATACTATCGAATCATTAGAATCGGTGCTTTCAAAACAACAATATGTACGTTTGGCAGCCCGTTATAACACTATTCAATGAATTAAACTCATATGTCATTGATTCAACAGCATTTTTTTCTCCGTGTATGGAAAGTGGATCATTGAGAGCACGAACGATTAAACGCTCACAGTTAAAAATTAAACCCTATATAAATGTTAACTCTTTGAAGTCTATAATGATAGAAGTTTTAATATAGAAATTAGAAAACAATGTATTTAAAATTGTGAATTTTTACAACCGAAATGGGAACAAAACCAAATTTGTCATAATTTTTTTTAGAGAAAATCGAAGAAAATTGCACATTTTTATTGATAAAATAAAACACGTTAAAAATGTTTGCATTTTTATTGACAAAATAAAACAAGTTAAAAATGTTTGCATTTTTATAGTTATCATAAAAAGAAAGTCGAAAATATCGCATTTTAATGAAGAAAATCGAATAATTAACATGCGGGCGCAAAATACTTTTCGGACAGTTTGGAGGTAGGGGAATGAGATACTTTGCGCCCGCTCTAAGTGCCCGAAATGACATACTTTCCGTGCAGGTAGGACAAAAATAAATATTAATTGTAATTTATATTTGGGTTTGGGGACATGCAAAAATCACGTTATTTGAAAATCACCCATATAATAATTTAATATATAAAAATATGTGACCTGGTCTATAAAAAGAGACCTTACGTGCGAAAGCAAGATTTCGAGAAAACAACGTTTAAACTTAGAAAAACCATTGTAACTTTTTTGAATACTAATATTTTTTACTAAAGTTTGTCTTATTTTCTTCAGTGTGGATCACAGTAAACGAAAAAAAAGTTCACGAATCTCTTGTCAACTTGTATATCACTTTTGTATGGGACATAAAATTTCAAAATTTTTATTCATTTTTGATTAGAAATGACAAACGTCAACGAAAAAATGAAACAAAGTTAATGAATTATCGACGAAATGTGTTAAGGAAAAGTAGTTCGTCAAAAGTTGGGGTACACTCATGTGCATCGATGCCTTCATTGGACGAACGTATTGCATTTGAGCGATTCCATGTCAAGTGATTAAGGTAGAGAAAAATTTTTCTCCAATCGTAGCAAAACTTGGGGCTTTTGTAGTACTCATAGATAGTAATTTTTCGTGAAAATATTTTTTTACCTAGTCCAGTATTTTCCGAGGGGGAGGGGGTTAAATTTTTGTGTTTTTCAGTATAATGCTTATTTCAATAATTTTTTACTCTTAAACAATTAATCATACAAATTTGACAAAATACATTTTGGAAAGGGTTTTTCATGCTCTTTTGATTGTAAATAAGCATTTTGAAAAAAAATTGTTGACCCAAAAAAAATCGAAATTAAAAATAAATTTCAATTTTTGAAGGTGAGAGATACGATTTTTTTTAAAACGAAAGCTGTGGTTTTTCCTAAAAGGACATATAAATGAAAAAGTGGGACTAAAATGTTTAAACATTGAAAAAAGAATTTTCTCTTAAACGGAACTAAAAACCGGGTTCAGAGCGCTCCGGCGAGTAGAAAAATCTTTTCTCAATGTTTAAACATTCTACTCCCACTTTTTCATTTATATGTCCTTTTAGGAAAAAAACCTCAAATTTCGTTTTTAAAAAAAATCGTATCTCTCTCCCCCAAAAAATGAAATTTATTTTTAATTTTGATTTTTTTGGGTCAAAAATTGACTTTTTCAAAATGCTTATTTCCAATCGAAAGAGCATGAAAAAACCTTTCCAAAATGTACTTTGTCAAATTTGTATGTTTAATTGTTTAAGAGATAAAAATTATTGAAATAAACATTACACCAAAAGACCCCTTGATCACTTGACGTGGAATCGCTTATTTATAGAAACATATCAGTGCAACACGTTCGTCCGATGAAGGCATCGATATACACAAATGTACAATTTGATGACAAAATTGTGAACTCGCTAATTTCAGTAGTATGCGCGGTGCGTAATGCGCAACAAATATGGCTGATCAAGCATTCATCATTCAGTCGGTGTCATTGGTGTTTACATTCGGGCAAATTTTTTGATTTGAGTTATTATTTAGAATCCGTGTTTTTTATTATTTAGTGAATATTTTTTGTGTGCTAATTTCCTTTGTGAAACAAATAATTCATAAAATGTATTAAAAGTTAAGATAAGGGTCTTTTTCTACTTTGCACGGTCCTGAGTAAGTCACAGCTGACAAAGCTAATCGTGACGTTTGCAGAAGTACTGTGTATATAGATTTAGCTGTGGCGGAAAGCTGTTCAAAATATTATGTTATTGGGTACTAGGTTCGAATCTCGTAAAGCATATTGTGAATTTTAATAGTGATAAAATTGTGTATTCTGTGTAGTTGGTGCTTATAGGTGTCAAGTTATTAAATTAAGTGAAATACTTTCAAAAAAGTAGTGTCTGGAAATTATTTTTTATTGTTTTTAACATTTTTTAAAAGTTCACAAATTTTTCGTCAACGTTCACGAAAAGTTCGGTAACCGTACTATATATGTTTCTAGTGAAGGAGTTGATGAAATCTTGACGATCAGTGTTTGTTGATTTTGAAGAACTTTGTGTTCCATCCAAAAAGTGACATACTATAGTTGACGAGAGATTATTCATGAACTTTTTTTTTATGTATAAAAAAACATACAAGTAATAAAAAAATGTTTTAAATAATTTTTCATATTAATTAATAACAAAATCCTCAAACATAGAAAAAATAATCTAAGTTTTCCAAATAGCAACAATAAGTAAAAATAAGTGATACATTTTTGCAAGGAATTTTAAGGCCGCTGATTACGAATATAATGTTCAATTGACAATTTGATAGTTGATGACTGTCAATTCAAGTATCAACTTCTTTGAACTATATACTTTTCTAAGCAATAATGAATTATCGTTTTTGTTATTTTAAATTGTATAATAACAAATAACTAAGTTTTTTGTATTTATACTTTTTTTCTCTTGTTTTTAAATAAACTTTAAATAAAAATTAAAAAGCAAATTATGACCAAATTATGACTTTTTTGTTAACTTAAACTTTTACCTTTTTTTAACTCTATCCAAATCTACAAAAGAGTGAAAAATTAAATTTTAACACGTAAGGCCCTTTTTCATAGACCATGTTGTATTTATACATTTTATTTTATAAATAAAAATTAAAAAGTACATTTTTAGTATAATATGGAAAAAACACATCGACTTTGACACTTTTTAAGTTCTGAGTTTAAGCAAACAATTTTGATTATCTCAAAAATGAATTATTCGAATGACCAGATGTGAGACAGACAAATCCACTGTCAAAAGGTGGCTCTAAACTCTAAACTGACTAATACAGAAATAAATATAATTTTGTTGTAGATGGCGAAAGTAAAAAAAAACCGGTAATAATAAAATCGGAAATACTAAAAAAATTATGGTGGTCCGCTTTCAGTTGTTCGAACAAAAGATGGTAAGCATAACTTAATTATCCAAGTTTATAAAAAGTTAAAAAACAATAAATCATAAAATACAAATTCCCAAATGCGAAATGTCAAGACTGCAAAAGGGGCTCATCATTGGTTCAGTAATGTCCTCCGAAAATTGGCAGTAGTTACTGGGCCATTACTCGTGTTCAAAACGTCCCATTGCTGGGCTAATGTTGGCGCCAATGGTCAGGTATTCAAAATTTTCAAGACTGGGTCGACTCTTGGACCAATAATGAGAAGATCACGGCAAAGTTGGTCAATCCTTGATGACAAAAGACAATTGAAAGTGATGTGACGATGATTGACCCAGTAATGGCTAAAATTTTATATCTGTGATAGCAAATTATAATTGCCAGTATTAGGACGTAGCTTGGCCCAATAATATTCATTTGTTTTTTTACTCGCGAGAAATCCCTGGGAGAGACCAGATAATTTCTTGGAAGTGACTGCCGGAAATTTCTCTTATTCCCGGGAACTTATTCTCGTGAGAACTTAGGACCATTTCTAGCCAACATCCTATGGAGTTATAAAAGATTAGAAATTGATCATTAAAAAGTTCCTACGTATGATCTTGCTTCAACTCCAACAAAGGATCTTGCCTATGATGTTGATAATAACATTTATATTCCCAGGGGGAATTTCCAACCGGCGCGGATCCTAGCCAGTACTGACGCCGGTGTAACTGTACTGGCTCGGAACTGCCTGCCAACCGGATGTGAACGGGCATTCTACCGAATAGTGACTAGGCCAAGAGCGCGCTGGCAACCGGCTCGGAACTGGCATTCCTACCGGCCGGGACAAAGCCGTTCCGTGTATAATTCAACCGGCTGGGACCTGGCACTCAACCGACTGCGGATTTTCAATTTAATAGCTGGCATTCTACCGCCTGACAACCGGATCGGATCCAAATGATAATTTTAACAAATATCAATTAAAAAAATAATAATCAATTGCAAAATATAAAAATACTGATGACAAGTCATTGACAGTTCTCTTTACACATTTTTTTATTTTTTTATACACTTAAACGCAACTTTTTATTACTTAGACATTTGAAAAATCCTAACGCTTGGGGGTACGAACCTACGCCTAACCGAAATATTTCCGCACCGAAATCTCGCACGCTAACCACTATGCTACGCTCGCATGGGACTCTCAAATTTTAAATACTCTCAAGTTTCACGAGCTGAAATAAAACTTGTAGAATTACTACGTGTCAATGCTACAGCTATATTTTTATTATTATATAATATATTAAATAATTCTTTCTCAATATAATAATATTAAACATAATAATATTAATAATTTTAATTAATATCTTAATAGTAATAAAGTTATTATTGAGATATTATTAATTAACGTGAATATTAATATTAATAATTTATTATTAATTCTCAATAATATTAATACTAATTAATAATATATAATATTAATTAATAATATCTCAATAATAATATAAATTTATTTATAATAATTATAAAGTAAAAGTGTAAGACAAATTTTTTTAATTGTTTAATTTAAAAAAAAGTTCTTAATAAATAATTACTTAATATATTGATTAAATTTATTTATTAATTAATCATTATTTTCTAAAATAATTCAATTAATTATTGTAATAGTTATTTAGTTATGACACATTTATTAAAAATAAATTTATAATGTGATTTATGATGTGACAATAAATGACAAGATCCGCAGTCGGATCCGGCCCAGCACCGAGCCAGTACGGACTTAACATATCCGTCATTCTTCCGACGCCGCAGAAGAATAAGATCCGCTGGCGGAAGAAATTCAGTACCGAGCCCGTACTGACGATATTGGGAAGACGGTTCCGACGGTCGGAGCATAATCTGTACCGCGCCGGTTGCGTTTTCTGATCCGAATCGGTACAGACCGTCGGTACTTACGGTCTGTACGGGCGCGGATCCCAGCCGGTTGTAAACTCCGACATTCGTCCGACTTTTCCGCCTGGGTTCATATATCTAGGTATATTTAATATTTTTATAATTAAATTATAAATATATAATGTAATTTTATGTATTTTCTAAGTATTGCTTTTGTAGGAAACTCTACAAAATCTCATATACATAACATTCAAGGGAATAAGATCAGTTAAGATTTTTCGAAAGAATTTTCAGTAGAAAGATGCCACAATGGAATACAAATAATTAAAGACAACCTATTATAATTAAGCCCAAAGTTATTTATATGGAGCAGCATGGATTAGTACAGGGAATATCACCAATTTAGCCATTTTTACTAATTTTTTAATATTAGAACAGGGGAAGGGTCAAAAAGTAGATGCGATATATGGGAAAATCTACAGAACAGTTCGATTTCATGTTACACATAGATTTTTATATTTTTAAAGTATTTTTATTAATAATTTTAATTTTTTTCCATTCTATAATATCTCCATGAACCTATTAGACTGAGAAAATTGAAAAAAATGAAAACTTTCTTGCCCTAAATAAATAGTAAAATAGAGTTAAGTAACTTAAAATATGAAATTTTCCGTGTTACTCTAGGTATAAATTTCATTTCTTTTTAGTATATCTTGTTTGGCATAGATCGAAACAATTCCAAACGATGGGGATTGTAGTTTACTTATTGTAGAATATACTGAAAGCAAAAAAAATATGTGCTCTCAAATAAAGAGAAATGGTAGTCGTGAAAAGTAGCGTTACTCATTATTTTAGAATAATGAAATGCCTATACATTTTTTTAAATATCTTTTTAGGCGATAACTCGATTTGAATTTTTTAAATTGGTGCTTATTTCTCTGCAACAAACAAACAAATCTAAGTATAATAAAATAATGTGCTATTAGCATTAAGGAAAATATAATAATTATCCCTCAATGTTTGACCGTGAACGATTTTAAACTTAGCTTTTTTTTGTAGCATAAATACACGAGAAAATGTAATAATTTGAAAACATGTGTGATAATTTAAAGGCATTATTATAATTTTTATACATGAACGCTAAATTTTATTTTCAATTAATAATGTTTTAAAATTTTTAATAAATAATAAATAAAAGAAATTTAAATGGTTAATCATGAAGGTATTAATCAATATGAAAAATAAAATAACCTTTCATTTGTTCTATTTTCAAACTTGTACCAAAAACAGTGTCAATGTTGGTTTCTGAGTTTAAGTAATTTAACCTACAAGAAAAAACAAATAACAAAATGAGTAAGTAAATAGTTTTATATAATTTTGTAAATTAAAATATTTGAGGAAAATTTTGCATAATAGCACAGAGTTATATTTGTAACATATTTTTACTTTAAAAGCTGATGAATTAGTGAAGATGACAGAAGGAGAAAAATTGTTTTTGAAAAGGGAGCAACAACGTAAAAAGCGCGAGAGATTTGCTGCGTTACGAGTTCAGGAACTACTTCGCAAAAGAAAATATCACGATGAAAAGCGAATAGAAAAAATGAAGGATAACTCAAACACTTTGTAAGATTATTTAAATTTGCAATGGAAAGTAGATAAAATAAAATTCATTTTGAAAAAAAATGTAAATATTTTCTTATCATTAGAAAAATTAGTGAAATTTTCCAATCACAAATAATTTTTTATCTCTTTAGAAACGATATTGTTTAAAAAATCACCATCAAATGTTGATGTTGAAGAACTGCTGAGAAAAAAAAACGAAAATTGAATAAAAATATTAATGAGGGATTGATAGAACCTGACAGTGAAATTGCAAAAGATTTTGAAGCAATAAATGTAAATCCGGAAAAAACGAATAATTTAAAAGTAACAAGTTTCGAATGATCACTCATTTAATGAAAATAGAGAACAATCTTGTCAATATAAGTGTCAAAATCATTCAAATAAGCTGTAAGTTCATTTAATTTTTCTTAAAATTATGGAAAACAAATATTATATAAATAAAAATTTAATCTTTCTTGACATTTATATAAAATAATTAGTTTTCAAAAAATAATTTTTTTCTATTTTTTAAAAAATTTACTATTTGGTTATTATAGAATCAAAGCAAATCCTGATCTCGACAAGACGAACTCCTGCACAAATAAGAAGCAAAATATTATTGAACGCCTAAATAAAACAATAAAACTTACAAGAGCCAGAGAAGAAAAATTACGTCGCGAAAATAAAAAACTGAATCAAGTTATAGAGAGGAAAAAATGCAACGATAAGTAAATGGAAAATGAAATGTCATAGGTTATTGAATAAAAATGAAGATAATGTTCTAAAAAAGTGTTAAGAAAATTGAGCATAAAGGGGCTCAAGGAAATTAGAAAAAATTGTTCTTTCATGAGGCATTTATTCAAAAATTAAGAGAAAAAAATTGTCATTGAAGGGTGATAAAGAAACGATCAGTTTTCTCACAATGTTTAGCAGGAAAAGTGTTAAAGAAATACAGACTCATGAATAGCAGGAAACACTTAGTCTCTACAAAGTCTCAAAAGAAATACGCAAACTCGAAATCACTTAATTTTGAAAAGTCTCGTACTAAAGAAATTGCTACAAAAACACAAATACTTGAATGCGTTCAAAAATTTTTAGAAAAAGATGAAAAATTCGGTTATGGCTCCAGGAGTGAAAGATATGATTATGAAAAATAGAGTTGCTAAAAGGAAGAGGTTTTTATTAAGATTCATTGGATAATTTGCACAAAAGGTCGGGATACATGTTTGTGCAAAGATCACACCAATATGGCTTTCACGATAAAAAGATTGCATTCCTTAAAACTTTTGACTAGCAATTCGTCGTTAGCATTTGTGGAATCATTGGTTTGTAATGTCGAAAATAAAGACTGTTTTTATTTAAATTGCAAGGACTGTGTAGTAAAAAATTTGACGGTAGAAGAAAATGATGATCCTACGTATTATTTCAAGTGGGGGACAAAAAACGTTAGTATATTTGGAGCAAAAAGGGCTCACCTACAATGTTAAAATAACGTCAAAAGAAAGAGTCACCTGTACCGTAAAAGAACTTGTAGAAGCAGTAAATTCCGCTGTTTCCACATTATTTGCATCACGTGTACATTACTGGTCATCAATTCAGGGCTCTAGAAAATATCCAAAACAATCTACAAACCGAACGAAGATTACATCGTTATCGATTTTTTCGCAAAATTATATTTGTAAATATAATAATGAAATACAAAGCGCGCATTTTGGTGCATCCAAAAACAACTATCTCTACACACTGGTGCGTTTTATTTTCTAGATGAATCTTCCAGAAAAGTACTATGCAATTGGTTTTGCACTATTTCTGAATGTTTAAGACATGATGCCGCATCAGTGTGGGCACATTTGGAACCAATTTTGAAATTAATTAAGGAAAAAGTTCCTAATTTTTCTGAACTACACTTTGAAAGTTACGGGCCTTCAACCCAAAACAAAAATAAAACAAATTTTTTTTTGTTTCGACATCATTGCAAGGAATTAAAATTTAAAACATGCTACGTGTAATTTCTCATCATCAGGACATGGAAAAAGCACAGCAGATGGAATTGAAGGCACAGTAAAAGGACTTTGAGATAGGGCTGTGTAATAAATGATAAATTTTATAAATTCTTTGGAATCACAAAAAATTCGAGCCTTTAAAATACTTGAAACCAACAGGGAAAAAATGGATTCACTAGTGAAACCGGAAATTAAAGCTATTCCGAACACCACTAAAATTTTCCAAATTCTTTGGTCTCAACAAAATGAAAAAAATCTATTTTAAAATTATTTAACTTTTTCGTATTGTGTGAACAACGGCCCTTTATAGTCAAGACTCCTACAACTGCTGCTTCTAACAGACGAAAAGTTAATAAACAAAAAAGTTTTTGCGACTGATGCGACTCCTGCTGCTCTGGAAATTCCGGCTACTCCTGATTCTCATTCTACTGCTGCTTCTAACAGAAGATAAATTGATAAACGAAAAAACTCTTGCGACTGATACCACACACTCTTCCTGCTCCGTATCCTACTAATGCTGCGACTCCTGCTGCCCCTGTGACTCCTGATGCTCCGATGACTCCGGCTTCTAACCGAAAAGAAGTTAACAAACGAAATAATCCTACTATTGCTGCGACTCCTGCTTCTCCTGATACTCCTACGATTTCTTCGTCTCCTGATGTTCCTACGACTCCTGCTTCGAATAGAGGAAAAAGTTAACAATCCAAATAATCTGCGTATCCAAACTCCTGCTGCGACTCCTGCTTCTAACAGAGGAAAAGTTATATTAAACGAAAAACTCTTGCGACTGATGCCTCTCCTGATTGCTCCTACGACTTTCTTCCGTCTCCTGATGCTCCTGCGACTCTTGCTCCGAATAGAAAAAAAGATAACAATCCAAATAATTCTGCGTATCCTACTCCTGATGCGACTCCTGCTTCTAACAGAGGAAAAGTTAATAAACGAAAAACTCTTGCGACTGATACCACTCATCCTGCTCCTACGACTTCTGCTTCTAATAGAAAAAAAGTTAACAAACCAAAAAATTCTAGCTGCTCCTGCTTCTAATAGAAGACAAGTTCAAAAACTGAAAATTCGTTAAAAATTCCACAAATAAAAAAGTTATGAAAACATTTCTATTTTTATTAATATTATTACTTTTTATTGTATTTCATGATTTAAAGTATTTTGTAAAAATTTCAATGATATATATTGAATTAAAATGGATTTTTAACTTTGAGTTCCTTAAAAAAAAATTTTTTTTTTGTTTTTGGTTTATAACTCTAGACGGGCATTTTTAGTAAAACGAATCACGCAAGGTGATAATTGTTCTCAAATATATTTCAAGAAAAATAAGATATAAATGAAAGGTGTGCTTGCAATTTAAAAATTTATATCTTTATAAGTGAAAATCGACCAGTTTTCGTGGATTTGCCCATATACTGACTTCACTAAGGCTTTTGACAAAGTTTGATCATTTATATACTTTTATCAAAACTCAGAAATTTGGAGTTTTCAACAAAATTTTGTGGTGTTTTTCAGAAGTTACCTTGAAAAAAGACAAAACTATATTTTTTATAAATAATTGTTTCTTCAAACCCGTTTATATGCTACATTTGGTGTACCTCAGGGTTCTAATTTGGGGTCCCCTACTTTTTTATCCTTCACATAAATGACATCAAGGGGCATTATCAAATACGCATAAATAATATGGGTTCCTTTCTACACAATATTTTTTAATCAGATTGAAAACGAATAGAAACTTCGATTTTTACCTTCGATGCAAGACAAACGTAATTTGGCTTATAATTTACATAATTACATAATTTACATCTAGATTCTTCTATTCTAATAAGCTTTTTATTTGGTTCAAAATATTAAATATCTATGTAAATTGCTCTATTCTTTTGTCTGAAAATTAATTTTGTGGTACCAAAAAGATTCATCACGTTACATGTAACTAACCTAATAATTTTAAATAAAGTTTATCATCCTCAAACACATATGTATATTAGGTAAATGGATACCTTTACACAAAATAGTATATATATTTAATACTCTTGTACAAAAGGATTTCTTTTAAAACTCGTGTATGATTTTTATAAATAAATATTTGTAAAAAAATGTAATAATAAAATTCTAAAATGATATTTGATATCTATGAAAAACATTTTTTTGGTGCAACAGTGTGTAAATGTAAACATTTCAATAGTCATTAATGTTTTTGGTTACAGATATTTAAATCATTATCACGTCTTAATTTGTGCATAGCTTGTGTTCTAAATCTGGAACGTCATAATGGTTCAAATGCCCTTAAATATAATGGATTGACTCTTTGTATTTCACATCCCGTGTGGAAATCGCCAAGGTTTGCCCATTTTGATTATTGGGCCTATAATAGTCCTAGCTTGGAATATACCTTAACTTGGGCCTAGCTTGGTTTATAGTCTAGAACTTCTTGTTAGATTATAGGTTATGAATATGTTTCAAAATTTACTTAAAAATTATGTATCAGTAATTGTTTAATGTGTAATTTGAAGTAATATTTAAATATCCCATGACAAGATTGAGACAATATTGAACTGAAAGTTTTACTCTCTAACTTTAAATCGGTAAAATTTGACTATAATTATTTGCAGAATTTTACTAATTCCTATTACCACAATTAAGTTACAGGTAATTAATAGAAAGTTACTGCTTCAATTAGTAAAATACAGTTTACTGATGATTCAATTTGTTGTATAAAAATAGTGCATTCATCATCAAATTTACCAAGTTATCAGTTAACCTTAAAGGTTATGTGGGTTTTTCCTTGGCTACCAGCACATTTTAAAAGTTGTATCAGTAATTTTGTAAAAATTAACTTATTTATTAGTTGAATCTAAATGTACTGATGGACTTAATAAACATTCTACTAATTTAAATAAAGATTTCAAAGTCAACATGAAAATGAAAACAAATCTTAAAATGTTAGCAGTTTTTTAATGTTAGACGCACAAGTTAACTGAACCACTACATAAAAGTTTTCTATTTTTTTAACTTTTAAAAATTTCTAAATTTTTGAAAAACTTTTTTAATTTTCTTTAAATTCTCTCTTTTTGTAAAAAAAATCATTTCATTTGTTAAAAGTCAGTTTTTGGATCTTAATATAATTCTTGTTTTATAGTTTAGGCCAAAGAATCCAAATTTTTCTTTAAAAAATGTTGAAGACAATTTTTAAGTTTGTCCATATATTTATTATCAATATAATTGTCTACCATCGAAACGTCGAGACAATTATATTTATATTATGTTGACAAACTTACAAATTGTCTTTAAAATTTTGTAAAGAAAAATTTGGATTCTTTGGTCTAAACTATAAAACCAAAATTCATTTAAATTTAAAAGAAATTTTAACTTTCATGAAATGTTCATTTAACTTTTGCATCCAACCTTTGAAAAACTGCGTATATTTGAAGATTTATTTAAAGTTTTATTGATTTTCTGGATTAAATATTCATGTGAATTAATTCAATAAAAATTTTTAGTTAACGATATGACTGTCAAGTTAATTTTTTAGTGAAATGAGATAAAAACTTAGATTTTTTCCGTAACTATTGTCTTTTCCTCCCCAATTGCATTAAAAATCTGTTAAGGAATAAGGAAATTTCAGTTTTATAGTACAGTTAATGTGACCTGAAGTATAATGCAACTCCTCGTATCGTGTGAGCGTGGTTAGGTGGTTAGGTTATCGGTCTACGAATGTCAGGGTCGTGCGTTCAACTCCCAACGTTTGGGGTTTTTTTCTCTGTTAGTATATTAGAATTAAATATTATGAATTACATGTGATCAAAAATAGGTAAAAAAGGAGAAAAAATAAACCTCAGTAATAATAAGTGAGAATAAATAATTTTTTTAAAATAGTTAATTAAACTGTTCTTTTTATTGGGCACAAATAGATTCTCTAGGTAGGGCCAAGTTAGAAGAGCCTGACGTGCCAATGTAGGCCCTACAAAAATGTACAAGTTAGGCCCTAGTTAATAAATTGGAAATCTAGGTAGGACCAATAAAGGGCCACTACACAATTTCCACACGGGATGTTTAAAAAAATATTATTAAATAAATAAAAATAATAAAAAATAAAATATTAAAAATATTAATAAATAAATATTTTTTTCGTTTTTTATGCAGGTTTGAAAGAACTTGAAACAAAACCACCAAAAGATGATCATCTTTTCTATAGAATGCCGCCTCTAACAGAAATATCCACTCATGGAGAAAATCAAAATAGTGCACCCAAAAATAATTCTTCAAAAAGTAATTTATAATTATTTTAAATTAAGAGACTTAATTTTTTAACAATTTATTTTATGCAAAACACGAAAGAAAGGACGTGACGCAGCGAAAATAACAAATGTAAAAAAATTTAAACAAAGAGGAATAAACTTTTAATACATTAACTTATGTATGTTTTTATTTGAAGTAATTAATAAATTAACAATAAATAATTTTAAAGTTGTGTTTTTGGCGTTAAGGGAGCCACTTCTCTTCGTTTTCATTGGTAAAAATTACAAATTGTCAAATACTGTTAAAGACAATATTTTGCTGTTTTGTTATATATAAAAAATACTTTTAATACTAGTCAATTAAATTTAACAATAGTCTAATTATTTGTGTAGAATATAATAACTTATTAATACTATTTTTATTAATTTATCTTTCAAATTTGAAATAACAGGGATTATTTGAAGGGACCGCAAATCGAATTGTCATCACTAGATGGTTAACTCTGATGAGGTGAAAAACTATAAACTCAAGGGATATTGAAAAGATCCATAAAATAACTATTTTATAATTAATCCAAATTATTATTAGATTTGTATTGGAAGCACGTAAGTTTTATAAAATAGGTTATTTTAAATTCTGTTTATATAAAGGACACTTTATTAAATATTCTTACGATTCACAAAATTTTTAAAATGTATAAACAATTATAAATGAAGCGTTTAGTAGCAGATGAAACAGCTAGTATAAGTCCCATAATTACGAAAAATGTTTAAAGAATCAATATAAAAACTATGTTTTCTTATGTAATATTGGTTTTAAAAGTTTTTTTTAATTCTGGCTTTTGCACTTTATTATTCGTTACTAACCTATTAACGTTAAAAAATCCAATGGTTGATTTAATTTATTATTCTACAGTTCGGGTCCCCATACTGTTAGATTCCTCAAATACTGTTTATGTTTCTCAGTAGTGTTATATTTCTTTTATAACCATCCACAATTCAGAAGTGTTGGAGTGAAGCGTCACGTTAACGGTGTCACCAACTTACAGGGACCGTGATTCGTAATCTTATAGTCCAAGAAGAATTTCATGAAGGTGTTGGCATATAAAATAAAATATATATTAAAATTTTAATTAAAACTAATTCAATGAAAAAACATTTAATTAAATTTTAATTAAAAAAATCCCATGAAAAAAAGAATAATAAGTAAATTAGTTATTACACAACTGGCTACTTCTGATACCACTACTTGAGGTGTTGTATATTTACGGCCCTGAAAAGGTGCGCGCAACAGGTATAATTTTGGCGACACTTAAACCAAGTATTGAGTCTGGAAGGAGTGGAAAATTTCTGGAAATTGTAAAAAAAAAAAAATAAAAAAAAAAAAAAAAAAAAAAAAAAAAAAAAAAAAAAAAAAAAATAAAGAAAAAAAAAAAAAAAAAGATCAGTATGTTGGACCCCGAACTGTATTTAATATGTAGAAATAAAAAAAATAAATATAAACGTTTGGACTAATGTGCTGTTTCTGCACAAAATGAAATGAAATAACCACAGAAAATTTATTGATATTCCAAGTTAAATGTATCAAAGTGTTTATTAAAATTATTATAATAAACAGTTTTTTTTATTATTTTAAATATTGAATTATTTTGAGGATAATATTTTAGTAACATTTTATATAATAATACAAAATGTTTTTTCAGAAATAAATTTAACCAATTTTCAATATTTTCTAATTTTAAAATAATTCAGTTCAATACTATCACTTTTCAGCTTCCATTTTGGAGTGTTTTTTTGTTTATTTATAATCTATAATTATAAAACTGTTTAGTATAAATTATTAAAACCAGGGATTAAACCACACCATAAAGAGTATTACAAGTAAATATCTAACTTATCATGGATTTGATGCTGTGTTCAGCATCGAAATGATATTTTTAATTATCTCTTTTAAAGGCGTTATACGAGTTTTAGTCACTTATGTAATATTTTACCAGATTGGAAAGACTTTCATTTAAAGATAAATTTTCAATATATAAAAGTAATTGTTTCTGACAAAAATGGGTACTTATGCCGGTTTCTGAACAAAATTCTGCAAATATTCTGAATCAGTGTAACATTTTTTTGGTAATATTTTTCCAATGAAATCGTTGGTTTTTACTGTTTGTGAAAAAATTTTGCTTTGTTGACAATTGACATTCTCAAGAAAATTAAGTAATCTTAAAAGTAAAATGTTTATAGTATAATCTATTTTTAGAAAAATGATATTACTTGAAGAGTAAATAAATATTTTAAAGTACTGAAAAAAAGCTGAGTAGACAATTTGCAGATATACCTCTTTATTAATTGAGGGCTCGGAGATCAAAGAAACACGACGCTTGTAAAACGGCACAGACAAAGAACATTTGAACGAAGCGGTCAGGGTTCTTTCGATTCGAGCCCTCAATTTTAAATAATTACTGTATACCAATCTTTTAACATAATTTTTTCATATGTTCCTATAATATCTTTGTTAGGAGTGGGTTCTTATTTGGGCCGCGACGTTTCCCAATTCTCTTGGTCTGCACACCACAATAAAAATTAGAATCAAAGATATAAGAAAAACATGTTCCTAAAAGTTTGAAGCAAATCGAAACAATATTTTTAACAACGTGCCTCTAGCCGATTGATGAGAGTTCTTAAATAGAAAATACATGTAATTTTTTCTAGCAAAATCAAAAAAAAACATTTCTAGCTTTTATACAATACTTTTATTTAAAATTCTCTAACTTTGGGTTCTTTTAGTACATGATAAGTAGGTGAATGATACTTTCAATTTTTCCAAATTTTTTTTTGAAAACTGTTGCGTTCATTTACGAGCTTGATGACTATATCCGCTATATCACTAGTAATACAGTGGCGCCCATTATATTTAAACCATTAGATGGTGTATACATTTCTATTTATTCCTTTAAATTTGTTCGAACGAAAAGAACTCGGTAATCGGGGGGCTCTTCCTTACGGGTCTCGCTGATTACGAAACATTCTGATGGTCCATTAAAAAAAAATTCAAAATGGCGGATCGCGATCCAATATGGCCCGACAATAACAATAAAAAATCGTTTCTAGTGAATGTGGTTCTCGATACTTGGTACTCGCGAGGGGTTTTTTGGGAGTCGCTGATTATGAATACGAGCGTTAGGTTTTAAAAAAATTCAAAATGGCGGATCTAATTATGGCGGACATGAAAAATAAAAAGCTCGTTCAATTGAACTGAAAACTCGGCCTACTCTGAGATTCTTGGGCGTCGCTCGCTGATTACAAATCATTTGTGAAAAAATTCGAAATGTCTGAAGCCAATTTTTTTTGTTTTTGTTTCTTTTTTGTTTTTTTAAAAACTTTTTTCGTTTTCTTAATTTTTTTGCTTTTTTGTTTGTTTGTAGTCTGTTTTCTGTGGCACATATTAAACAATTTATATGAAAATTCCAGAAAAACATTTTTCTCTCTTCTGAAAGGCAGATATACAAGCCCTTCTAGTGGCATTGCAAAATTTTTTATTTTAAAATTTAGAAATCGCAAGAAGGAGGTAAGATATATCCGCGGTTTTGGGCTCCGGGGGACCCCCCCACCACCAGTTGTCGAATTTTTTCAAAAAATGATTCGTTTTCAACGAGCCCGTAGATCCCCTCCGGAGTACCGGTATGTTTCAGTTGTACATATTGAAACGACTTTTTATTTTTTATTTTCTGCAATATTGCGATCCGCCATTTTTAAATTTTTTTTCATAAATGACCTCAGATTCGTATTATCAGCGACCCGATCTCAAACCCCCCGAGTACCGAGTTTCGTCAAATTTAAATGCATAAATAAAATGTATGCATCTAAGGGTTAATGTATAGTCCTGTTTACTGTCGATAGCGGGCATTATTCATCAAGCTTGTAAAAAAAATGGAAGCGCACAATACTAAAAAAAAAATTTGAGAGGAAAATAAATTTGACAAGTAGTTTCATCGCTCTGTATCATTGTACTAAAAAGGAACCAAAGTTAAAAATTTTTAAATAAAATTTGTGATAAGCTAGAAAAAAACTCTTTGTGATTTTCTATGAAAAAATTACACCATATTTTCCATTTAAAATTCTCTGTTCGACTAGAGGCATGTGTTAATATTGTTCGATTGTAGCCTTTAATCTTTCAGAAAAACATTTTTTGTTTATACACTTGATTAATTTTTTGGGATGAGACACGATGATTTGGAAAAGACTTCACCACAAACTCATAATGAACCACTCTAATCTAACATAAACACAAAATTCCTAGGTGTTTAATGTTATACATAATCAGTTGTAAAGAAAATAATGTGAAAAAATTAATGACATAATTTAATTACTCAATTTTTAACATCAACTCTCACGATAAAACGAATATTGTAGTGAGCCAATACGTTGGACAATTAACAAATGTCAAGGGGGTTATATGGATGTTTAATATATGTCTTAATTATGTTACCAGTAAGCACAAGTTGCTTTTACCATTTTTAAATAGATCATTTTGATTACAATAATTAATTATCAACGTGAGAAGGAATGACTTACATCTATTTTTCAAACTATAATTAAAAAACAGTTTTAATGAATATCGTAAATTTACAAATTAAATAATTCATGTTAGCTTCATTTTTTGCATATCATTATACTTATTGAATAATGAATATTTTCTTAATAAATTTTATCTTTAAAAAATTGCTAAAGGCGCACTGTTCGATTCTTAATCAAATAACTTAAATCCTCTTTTCTTAATGAAGAGAAATGGTAATTTCAACATAAAAGTTGCATAGAAAGATCGGGCATATTTCATTGCTTTCATACGCTCAAGTACTAATTTTGATAAATGGTTTAGTTCTAAAATTATTAAAAACCGTATCTAAATGTAATAAATATGTTAATTAAAAATAGTCAAATATGCTTGCAAAGTTGCAAAATTGCAAGCTTATATAGTACCTTTTGCAACTGGTTACATATCCAAATAAAGCGCCACAAACCCCTAAAAACACGTTTCTTCTAACTTTTAATTATTACTACAAATTTTAATGAGTCCATATAAAAGATATGAATTTGTATTGTTAGCCATCACACAAACAGAAAATTTATTTAGTTATCATCAACCAAACGTTTAGTTTAGAAACGATGAGATCTATGGTTTCCATAAAGGTTACATTTGAAATCCGGTACGCACTTATATGAAACTATGAAGATTTGTCGTCTTTCAAATGTCATTTCTATTCTCCAATATATACTTTTTTCTATTATATGACCTATTATATTTCTGATTTATATTAATAACTTATGTCTCCGTTATTTATGGGAATTATTCCCAAACGTTCTGCGAGGAAGATTTGGTTGATCATCCTGAAACATTTCCCAAAAGCAATTATGATTGCCAGTTGATGTCAATCAAGATTCTAAAAGTAAGTCAACTTATCTACCACGTAATAAAAATATAGCACAGGAAAAAAAACTCTCGACTTAAAATGAGCTACATTTTTAGCAATAATTAAGTTAGGGGAGACCGGGGGGGCGTAATGGCGAAGGGGTGTATTGGAGTAATTAGTTAAAATTATTTAAAATTGGGTAAATACCAAATCAATTTCGCTTCGTATTGACTGTTTATTATGACTTGGTATACACTGCCAACTTTGTACGAAGTTTCAAATCAATATTTATTCACTATTGTAAGAAATCTAATAAAAAAAACTTTTTTTGACATACCGAAGATAACTTTTCAAAATTTCCAATTTTTTCGTTCTCATTTTTTGCAAAATAAATAGCTTTTAAACACAAAAATCAAACTTGGAGTTTTGAGCTTGATACATTTGTTTTTAACGCGGCCAATTGGAGATTTTTCTCAGTTAAAGCCTTTCTGTTTTTGGATAGACACAAGATTACAAAAATATTGGCAGTAAGTAACCCTCGGGGACCGTACATGGGCATGTTTTTCACGGGGCGCAGACATGTATAATGCACCGCGCACTGTATAAGTAAGGAAAACAGGTAAAGTAAAAATTTTTTTTTTAATTATTCTTTTTTTTTGTCTTGCAAAATTTAAAAAAAAAACCCCTTGTAAAACAAAAATATGACTTCTGCGTTTTTTTCTGTGAAATTCTAATTATAAGACATAGAATAGTATTTCGAAAATTCTTATTTATTTGTTATCATTTTATTAAATTAAAAGGTAAATTTACTATACTGTTACTTACTTTTTTAAAAAATTACCTAAAAAAGTTCAAAACTTACTGATTTGTGCATTTCTTATATTAACTTTATAAAAACATAACCTAAGAATATTTTTTTTTCATTTGTGTGAGTACTGTAAAAGCAAATTATTTTTTCTTGTTTTACTTAAGACAGAAAAAGTTTTTTAAAAAATCCTTATCTTAATTGTTATCATTTTATGAATTAGAGTTGTAATATTTACCTATAAAAGTATCTTACTTTTTATTATAGATGAAAGAGAAAGAAAAATGCAAACTTCTGATTTTGTTAATTTTGTAAATATTAATTTTAAAAATAAAAAAACCGAAGAATACGTATTTAGAATATAATTGTAGTTATTATTTTTTGATCTTTTTTTCTATACAATAATTATATTTATAAACATTTTTTATATATAAATTTAATTCACAAACCTTAATTTTACAAGTTTATAATAAGATTTGAGGCTCGTATATAGATTATGTTTCTCTCATTAGTCATTACGCCTAACGGGTATGGCTTATCTCAGAATAACGCCCCGGCACTGCGGGCGGTTTGGATAGCTTTGCATTGCTCCAGAAAAATTAATGTTAGAAAAAAAAAAACTAAAGAGGTCAAATCGAGGACGTTTTTTTTTAAAAGAAAGATGAGATACCAGAGTAACTTTTCCAAGAAGAAAAACATTTAATTCAAACAAAAATGGCCGATGGAAAAAGCACAAAGAGTTAAAATGTTAGCAATTACCGCACGGTTTTAATATCCCTATATTTACACACAATTTTTTTTTTTTCATGGCCAGATATTGATGATTTAAGTGATAGGGAAGAACGGGGTTGAACCGTGATCGGGGGTATAATGTGTTCAGATTTAATTATAATATCAAAAACAAAAAAAGATTTTTAAAAAATTCAAATAAGGGAAGTAGTTGCTTAGCGCCGTGAAACCATATACATTTCCCTGATATTGGAATTTTTTAAAAACCTTTTTTCTTTTTGATATTATCATTATTAACGCACACTTTCCAATCGCCGATCTCCCCTACTGGCGCTCCCGACATTTCTAAATTGTTTAGAGTATAGGTAAATTTTTATGTGTGTGAAACAATTTATTATATGTTTAATATATTTTAAAGCAAATGTAATAAAGGTTATTTTTATAATGAATTATATTGTGCTTATTGATTAGTAATAACTAAGCTGCCATTCGCAGAAAAGTTGGGCAAGACGGTAAATCCAATCACTTTTGGTCAGAAAGACTAAAATAAAATTATTTCTCTAAATTCAGGTTAATATTATATCATTTGAAAATCTTATCACTTCTAACTGACACAATAATAAATAATTTTTGATTAATTCTTTTTTTAGTTTTACTTATAGGTAATTTTTAAATCACATATACAAAATTTCAAATATCGCAATTTCTCCATTTTTAAATTTCGGTACACTTGATGATTTTTTTCCATGACGGAACTTTTTTATTTTTGAAAATATTAAAAATTGTCTTTTTTATCGTTTTTAAGACTTTTTAGTCTTAAAATATCATTTATTATTAATAAATATTGAGTTCTATAAACAATAAATACTAGGGATTAATAAATAATGAATATAGGTTTAATTAATTACATACTATGGATTTAAAATATATTATATTTCATTAAATGGAAAGTTAATTGTGGTTACAATTTTAGATTTAACAAACCATAAATGTTATTATTCTTAAAAAATAGTAGGTTAAAATTATTTTATTCTAAATAAAAATGGATGTTGTTAAAACTAAGTGACCGACTTTATCCGGAATTTACCCTGAACTGTGTTCCTTATATTTAGATTTTTGTTAATAAAAATGAAATCTTTTTGAAATTGACGCAAAACTATATAATGTTTCTTCGTAAAAAGGACATTCAATTGCCATATAAAAATAGATTATTAGGAGATGTAAAATAATTATCGTAAAACTTAAAAATACAATAGAACATTTTTTTCCGACACCTATTAAAACACTTGATCGTCTCTGAATTCCATGTTGACTGATGATACTAAGTGAAAGTTTGTTAACATAAATTATAATAATACTCCCAATAACACCTAAAGTTGAGTTTTATCGCGGGTCCAAATCGCTAGTAACTTGATTTACCCTGTGGCTGCCCTTTAACACGGTCTCCCTTAAATATGATTTCGTAACATAAAACGTGGCTTTTAAAAAGATTGTGACAACAAACCATGTTTTCCACAAAGAATGCCAAATTTAGGGTCATTATCAAGAAAAAAATGGGAGTGTTACTCTATGGTTTTCTAGATAATAATGTTCTATTAATTACATTAAATCTTTATGCATTTAAATACAATTTTCTCTCATTAATTACTGATAAAATCCCATTTACATCATCAATGAAAAGAAAAGTTTGTCAAGAAAATTGCCACAACGTGTAAGTAATTTTTTAGGTTTTGTAGACAACTGAATGAAACATTTAATACTTTTAAAAAATAATATTTAAAATGTATACCATTTCTGAAACACTTTCAATAGGAATCAGTTTTTCTTTTATATTATTTTGTCGATCACATTAATTATAATAATTTTCTAGTCAATTTCAATAAATTATTTTTTTTAAATATGATATATTTTATTTAAACTTATGTTTCATGTAATTCGGAAAAGCTAAATTTTGTCATAAGATATGTGATAATAAATTTTTAAAAAAATATTTAGATACTCTGAATATTTTTATTACATATTTTTGTAATGTGTTTACTTAAATTCTTAATATAATATGTAGATTCTCGAATCATCATAGGACTCTAATATGATTATTGTTTAAATGAGGCTGCATGATTATTTCTCTCCAGATGTCTTTTGAATCGAACTGACCATTTTACCTACATCAGGCTTTTACAGTCATTTCCCCTATTTTCCTCTATTTAAATAAATATTCCCTCATCTTTTCCATCAAATATCCACTCTTTTTTACTCCTTTTCCCTATGTTTTGTGTTTTTGCAAATTGTTGTTGTTGCAAATTGCAGTTTGCCTAATTTGTCAAATTTTTATTATGTGCAGTATTTATGTGCAGAGGTTTCACAATGTTGAATTTTTTTTAGGTAATTGTTCCTCCCAACATATGATGAAAATAAAAATGACTTGTGGAGGAGAAATTTCAATTGCAAAACCAACATGATTTTAATTTATGAGATGAGATTGGAAGTTCAAAAAGAAAAAATGAAAAAATAATAAGAAATGTTTTTGACGGAAAATCCACTGCAGACAATTGAGGGAATTTGATGAATTAGAGAAATGAATAAGCTCACGAACCATTTCAGCTCTTACAAAAGTTTGTTAGTTAAAATTTTGAAACTCTATAAACAACAGTACATAAATACAAAAATTTGATTGCAAAAACTGCAACTTTAGAGTCCTTTCCTTATAATATATTTAAATATAAAGCATATTTAGGTGCTATTCCGCGTACTAGGTATAATGTAATTTTCCCTAGGAGTTTTTATAAATCAGTTCCCACACTTCTGTACAATGGATCATGGAGAAAAATAAATTTAGAAAATAATTTTTGCGATCAAATGAAAGTTTATTAGTATAAAATTACACAGAGAAATACTGAACTTAAAATGACGTCGATAAAGTGATTTTCTTTTTGAGCTGTAACAAAAATATAACTCGCAGTTGGCGGGCAAGTTCTATGTCATTTAACATGGATCACTGGAAAAAACGTCAAAAATGCATCCAGCCTTGTTTGAAATTATCATCGAAATCGCGATGTTTAATTTTATTTAAAAAGCAATGTTAACCTTAATAGTCATATTATCTTGGGTTTGATATTAAGATTTAAATATAGAATAAAAAATGGCAGTCTTCACACTCTAAATTATTATTTTATATATTTATTTCATTTATTATAATTTGGAAAAATACCGAACGGAAAAATAATAGATATAAAATGGTTATATAATATTGGATAATAATAATGGGAGCAAAATGTAATGTAAGTGACTTGAGAGCATAGTAACGGGTTAAATATGATTATGTAAAATTTCTTGATAAATTACATTACATTAATGCTTAAAATTATTGTCAATAATATAAAAATAGAATTAACACTTATTTATAGATTATGAAATTATTATTTATGTCAATTATTATAATTAATTTATCAAGAAATTACACAATCCTATTCATGTTCTGTATCTTTGCTTTTAAGTCACTTATTTCATTCTTTTACTGCCGTTATTATTTTAATCAATAATTCTTACTATTAGCCCCTCAATACATAAATTTTATTAACCATGTTAACTTTATTTTATTTGATTATTATGTTATGCATTAAATTTTTATTAAATTAAATGTTTAATAAAAAGAAAATAGAATTAATTTCTGTTTTTTAATTTATAGGATATTATGTTTTAAAGTGAATGTCTATATTTAATTTAAGAAACATCTGTTATTTAAGGAAGTGGGTACCTGAGGTAATTTATGAAGTCTTTTATTTTGTCCCCTATTTTTTGGTAAATTGTAAAGAATTTTACTTAACAAATATCAGGGTTAAAGTTGTTTATAAACGTTACTTCTATTGATTGCAGTCTCAAAAACAGAATTACGCTAATTTATTTAATTTTTAATTATTACATGTAAATGTTAGCGTCCTGAAGATAACCCGTTAATACGGAGGGAGGGGAAATTAGGTATATTCCTATAGGATATCCCGAGGATGGTTTATGGTTATCCCTGGGACATCTTATGAATATACCTAATTTTCCTTGGACAAATGGTTTTTCCTAGAACATTAATAGGATATACTGAACTATTCCGGATGTTGTTAGGGCATTGTAATATTATGAAAATAAGAGTAATTTATTTACCTTCATACCATCTTGCTTATATCAAATAAAAAAGTTTATAAAAAGTGTCTATACGAATTCTCGAGGTCAGGATTTAGCTAAATTGTCTCAAATTTTTATACTACAACCTCATAAATACTCAAAAGCACAAAATTAAGTAGAATAAAAAAAGAATAATTTTGCTTCAAAGTATTACTATTTTGACTGTGAATTTTTTTGAAGCGAAATTTTCTGTTGTCTTGATTAATTTTTAAAAAAATCTAATCTCCTATTAATTATTATCAATTTCCAAAGTAAAAAACATTTTAGCACTTATTCATAATTTTAAAATAAATTTGAACAATTTTATTTAACTGATTTTTTGCAATAACTAACTTAAATAATTGCTTGTCCTTCAGAAGCCATTTTTAACATGTCTTCAATACATAGGAGTTCCTATCTAAAGAAAACGTAATTTCTACAGTTTCTCAAAGTCTTAGAAATTTTAAAAAAATAGTGTCAGAATGTTGCAATGTTAGTTTTTTCCATGATTTAAAAATATTTTGAGCTCAGTTTTTTCTTTGATAATAATGTAAAAACTTTGTTCTTCGCAGTTGATTTTATGTTAAAATTACTTCACGATAATTAATGATAATTTTATAACACAATTAAAAATTATCCTAAACAATACTTTTTATTTTATATTGGCCCGAGTAAAAATAAACCAAAATACACAAATAAAATACACAATTATTGTCTATAATCTTCGTCAGAATAAGTGGATTTTTAAATAATATTTTTGAAAGGTATTTAGCTTTTGAATAAGGTGATATATGTTATTTATTTTCATAAAAAAGTTAAGGTAGTATGAGTTTTTAATAATTAATAAAAGAACTTGCTATATCTTTTTAAAGAAAATCAGAAATTGAAAAACGAGGAGGAAAAAAATGCTCGAAAACATACGGCAAAGAAACGTTCTAACAGAAGTAACTGACGAACTCTTCTTGCGCAAAAATACTTTGGTATGGTCAAAAAAAAAACATTGAATTTCGATGTATTACACAGGTGGCGGGAAAACTATAACGGTAATTTGATCATCAAACTTTTACATATATTTTTAAAATGAAATTAAGAACAATCAGATGCCCAAGTTGAGTAGAGAATGGGAGAGAGAAATTCAATGTTCAACAACTCTTCTGTTCTTTTCGTCATTTAGTCCTCTCACTTTATTTATATGGTTAGATTCGACATTTGAGTGTAGGGCTTTTGGATCGATATGTGGCAGTTTTAAGTTTACTTTCTCATTTATTTCTTTTTTTCTTGTTTTCCGTACCTTTGTTGAAAAAATCCCCACATCTGGTTGTTTTGTAGATTTATTTTATTTCTTAGTTTTTATTTTTAAAAATTTTTTCTGTTCTTTATTGTATTTTTAGTAACTTTTCGTTCTGTTTTATTTAAGTTTTCGATTATTCAATTTAAATCATTATCTTTTGAAAAAAACAATTCACAAAATATTCAAGCTCCCCACTAAAAACACAGCACGCCCAAAGTAAGACATCTGCCACTCTGTTTTTTTTATTATTGTCCTCAAATATTCTATTTGACTTTTTTAGTTTTTTAAGATCCATCATATAGACCAAATGTTGAGTCATTGATTTTTGTTTATTTTTGTTTTGGCTTTTTTTGTATTTTTAAGTGAGATGTCTCTAGGATAATTATTTATGTTGATATAGGAATAAGTTGTATAGGTTTGCGAAAAACCAAGATTTTCTATTTATTGTCTTATATAAGTCTTTTTGTGGTTCTTTTTTTGTTATTTTCGTTTTTTATAATTTTTTTAGCTCTGTCAGCATTAGTCTTTTTGTGAGTGTTTCTCATGTATTCTTGTGCCTTTTTTTTTTTTTTATTCTATATTTGAAAATATTTTTTCTTTATAGTAAATGTCATTGTCACTGCAAAAAATATGTGGTCTTGATTTGATATCATTAAAATAAGATGTAAGATGGAAAAATTTTATCTTACATCTTTTAAAATAAAGATGTTATCTTAAGTATCTTAACAGAATTTTCGAGTAATGTTTTTTACAGTCTTAGCATATTTTTTCTATCTTTTAAAATAAGATACGTCTGTAAGTTTTTTCTATAAGAGTATCTTTCTATTAAGATGTTTCTGTTCTCAATAAGATGTTTAGCGATAAGATAATTGTGAATTGTAAGAAAACTAGAAGAAAAAAATTTATGTTACTAAAATCTAAGGATGCATATCATGCTTTAATCATTATTAGCCCATAGTTAACCTCATAAAATTTTTTCCTAATAAATGTGATGAGTTGTAACTGTGTGTTTGATGATACTTATAAACATATTTAATTATGATATTTCAATTAACATAAAAATGCACTACCAAAAAATCGATCTTAAATGAGATACTTCTTTTTGCAGTGATTTGTGTGTTCTCATTTATTACACTACAATGTAAGTATAAGGTTTTTTTATATTATGTCCTGTCTTTACGACGAGGTTGTATAATTTAAAAAAAATCAGTTCTAAATGCTTTTAGTTAAAACAACACTTCTTTCATGAGGGGTGGAATAGCAATATTTCTGGAATTATGTAGTGACTTGATCTTCTAAATCTTACTATATCAAGAAAATCACAGTTTTGTATAAAAACTAACTTTAAAGACAATTATTTAATGAAAATCTCCTTTTTCTGTAATTGTTTACCCTTTAACATTATTTTGTCAGTTATTCATTTAAAATATCTTGCAAATGGTAAACAGTTTTCCGAATAAAAAATTAAACGAGAAAACGTATTACGTTTGTCAGTTATTTCAAAAGCTTTTTTTTTCAGGTTCTGAACAAACATTTAATACAGTTTTGGTGAATTTGTACACAAACTTGCTTTTCTAGAGTGTATTTCCTTATAGATGAATTACGAATACCAATATAAGTTCCCAAAATTTCATGATTCACAGTCATCAGCTAAGTTTTCAAACTGTCATAATTTGTATTTAAACAAATTTTAAATAATTTTTACAAATAAAGAGTCAAGTTCCTCACATTTGAAGACGGCCAAATATTTTTAAATACGATAACATCATTGTTTAAAAAAATATGTTCCAATTTAATAGCTAAACGTATTTTTTTGTATCGTACCAAAAAAAATCCTTTACTCTTACATTGTTGCTAAACTTATTAACCAGAGAAATGTTTTTCTTTCGAAATAAAAAATCCACTTCTAACCAAAAAATTCACAATTTTAAAATTTGGACATTTCTTTAGCAACAAACAACAAAATTTATGTGTGTTAAATATTTTAAAAGCAAGAAGAATAATTTAAAGATAGGTAGTGTTGAATGTAAAGATCGTAACCTTGAGAAATCGCTATATACATTTTATTCAATAATTGTCTTCAATTCATTTATTTATTATTCTTTTTTACTGCCAGCACTTTGATGAGAGAATTTTCTCTGTTAATTGAAGCAAACGACTACTCCGAAATAGTAGTAGTAGTAGTAGTAGTTAGCAGAAGCTGTAGCTGTAGTAGTAGAAATAGTCAGAAATAGACTGTAATAAACACAACGTAAAAAGTCATCGAAGAGACTCTAAGGGAATGTCTCGAATGATACTCTATGAAATTCACTACGCGCCAGTAATGGATTCACGGTAAATACTTATCGACAAGATATTTGCAACTTTTTTTTTAGGAAAAATATAATTTAAACTTATTCGAATATGATTTGGCCTGCAGAATAATTTACCAGTTGAGTTCATGATATTCAGATTAAAGGGGGGTAAAATCCACCATACGCGTATAAATAATAAAGGTCAAAATTTGGGAATTTTTTTCAAAAGCGTATATAAAACGCTATTAAAATTTTCGTATTTAGTGCGTTATTATAAGTCTCTAAATTTACTCCTGAAGAAAATATTAAAACAAATTTTTTCAGTTACAAAATGGCCCCGGCTCGAGGATCTATTTGTGAAAAGAATGACCTTTTTTTTTTGGAGGTCTAAAACGGACCACAAACTAGCTGTACCGCCTTATTTTGAACCTGAAAAAACAAAACAAACAAAATTCCTTTAATATCATGCCAACAAATCTAATAGCACCACGTAGGGGATTTTGAAAAATACAGTTTTTTCAAAAAAATAGCGAGTATGTAAACAAAAAATACTGTTTCTTATACACAAATTTAATTACTTAATTGTTTATAATAAAAAATTTGCAACATAATCTATAAAATCCTATAATTGTGCCCGTCATACCATTTTTTAGAAAGCTGACTTGTTCTGAGCCACAAATACTAATAAAGTAGACTATACTTGTTATTCAATTTATGATTTTTCCGTTTATACACCCGTCTCAAGCTTATCTAGCTATACTAACGTTGTGTTTACATTTCTCTTACAATATTTCTGGTATACTTATTCAATATTACGTAATACTAAATTTTTTAGCTCGTCTTACACACTTAAAAAAAATTTGTAATTGAACCCAAGTAAATGCATTTTACTTGTCAGATACAATTTACTTCGAATCAATACCTATATTTATTTGAAGAAGAGAATTTTATTTTCTTGTGCCAAGTAATTATGAGCATTGGGTATAGTTCTTCTATTAATAATTCAGTATTTTTGTGGAAGTAAAATATGTTCTTATTACAATCAAATATTTTCACTTATCCGACAGTACCAAAAAGGATTTGAATCAAGAATGTTATGTTCTTAAGCGAAATAGTAATGTATTGTCTAGAGAATTCGTTGTTTATTAAAATCAAAATTCATTTCATTCAATTTGCTTTGAAACTTTGTAGAGTTTTACGTCTTCTTAACACTAATGCTGCCGTGTGTGTTCCTTTGATCACAATGAAGAAATATTATGTCTTCAGAAATGGAAGTGCACTTTAAATAGCTGTTTTTGAAAACTTGCAATTGAGACTTGGATGGAATAGTTAAATTTAAAATAAAAAAATGGCATACGGTACGGCTTCTGACGCAGTGCAACCCGGGTTCGATTCCTCCGATCCGTGGAAATTTTTCTTGTTCAAGGAATATTTGTTGTATTTGTGATAAGTATTACTTAAATGTAAATATTATGTAAAATAACAATTGTTTCATTATTTAAGTAAAAAAATATAAATGTTAATCTATATTAAATTATAAAAGTGTTTGACCTAAGTATTAGAATATAATGGGATGACGAGAAGGGGGGGGGGGATTCAAGTAAATAATGTACTTGAATTGAGAAAATATGTTTTTTATCGATAATTTATAATTTTGCAGAATCAAGAAAACTATTTTCTTGATTTTATACTCAAAATGTTCTTGAATTAATATAATCTGAATATCTTTCGTGAAAACTTAATTTCTTGACTGGATGCCATACTTTTTTGGATCATGAACATATTACTCTCCTACCAAGTATACTCTTGTCAAGAGAAGAATCGATTTCCTTGTGAATCAATAATATAATTCTCTTGGCCGATATTCAATCCCACCATTTGCTTCAACACAAGATAAAATTTTCTTGGTTCCTACTATTTTTTTCAGTGACAGCATCGTACCTTGAAATTAGATGTCTCGCATTGGCTTGGACTCACCCGTCGAATGCGGTTTCTCTCGACACACCTCCCCCACCCCGGTGGAGAGGATAAATAGTAGAAAACCTCTCTCTGAGTACAGATACAGTTTATCGACAGTCGAGTTCTAATGGTTGGTCTGTACCAGAAAAATAATCCGACAGTGCACATAATTATACCTCGACGTCAAAACTCCCGCTCAGATTATCTCACGTTGCCTGGATAAATCCTTGGTCCTATAAAAAGTCCGCCCAAGCGAGGCATTTATCCAGACGGAGCTAATCTGTCCGGTATGTAATAAAGACAACATTATAAAGTGGGAAAAATAATTAAATCGTTGAGGATTTGTCAACAATTGAAACATGATGCGAAAAGTTCCGCATAAAAAAATAAGATTCTAAATTTTCACCCTCCTTTCCAATAGGGTACCTAGGGATGATTTGTAACTTAGCATATCTCATACATCTAATTTTCTACATTGCATAATGTGTTTTTTTTTTTATTATCAAAAATCAATTTTTCGGATCGACGCACCTAAAAGGAATACACTGCTAATCGGGTTAAATTAATTATAAAGGTCTATCCTGGTTATTTTTATGTATTTATCCTATGACGAATAATAAATAAAATTTTAAATAGTAATTTTTAAAGACGCTAGCCCATTAGGCGACTCCTATTAATCATTTCATCGGAAAATAGAGTTCTTTTTCCTCAAAAACATCCGACATTATTAAATTCGCAATTAAAGGTACCTAAAATCGTAATTGGATCAATTTGTCTGATGTTCAAATTTTTATTGATTGAGGATATCTTCACAAAATATTGACATACATGAATTGATCTTAATATATACGGTTGTCATTACTGGAACAATTTTATGACACATCAATTTTATAGAACCGATTATTACGGTTAAATTTATTTTTTCTATAAAAAAATGTTAAGTTTTTTGTATGGTTGTTATTTTTATACGGAACTATTACTATTCCGGGAATCGTTAAGAGTTGACAACAAGACGTATTCTGATGAAAATGTAACATAAATATGATTAATTTTTTAGATGTTTTAATAACTGCAAACACTGAGTGCAACAAAGCACACAATGTGAAAACAGCCATAATGAATTGGGTTAGGCGAGCAGGCACTCGTATAACAAAGCGGAAGTAGAAAAAGAGAAAAAAAACAAAGACTGAAATTTAATAATTTATGATTTGTATGAATTATAATGAAAGATGTAATTTTTTTGAGATAACATACTTGTATTTTGATACAACGTTTGACTATCATTATAACTGTTTCATAAGACTATCAAAAGCTATCATTTATTATCACTTTTCTTTATCATCAATCTTCAAGTTATTTTAATAAAGAATAAGGGATTATTTTGTACATAATATACAATGAATTTTCAAATTATATGTGAAATTTAAAATTCTTTGTCGTTGAATATTGTTAGTCTTTTATCTGAAATTTAAAGAGATATAATACTTCTATATTCGTGAAACAAATAGATTCTTCGGTTAACACAGAGATTAATTTACTATTCGCGAAAGCAGAAGGTAATTGTCTCACTAAGATAGCACTCTTCCAATTGGATTTGTCGTTGTAGGAATATGTTTCTAATTCTGAAACTAACGTTGCCGCCTGGATTTCAGACTAATACCGTTTCGCTCAGAAGATTCAGGCCTTTTAAAAAAGGTAGCCTACTTATCTAAATTAAGGACTATTGTTGCTTATGATAAGGGAATAATACCATTTTAATGAATGTAACATTAGAGAAACTTCAGCACTTTGGTGACAAGACAAATGACACATCTAGTTTTTGGATGTGGGACTATATGCACAGTAGGCAACTCTCGATTTCAAATAACAAAATTAAACTGATTATTATTTTATTGGATGAGACAACAATATTAATAATACACACCACACGATCATTGGACTTACATTATGCAATGATCCATGCATAGTGGAAAGTAACTTACCACTCATGTTCATATCAAGTCAAATCGACTTCGCCATATTTTTTATGCAACCTGCATGAAAAATTAAATTAGAATCAATCCCGAGGTAAGGGGGTTTTACCCGTGAGGATGAGTGCCTACAAAATAAAAAATTTTTTCTTGTTTATATAAAAATTACATCTATATGTATAGTCTTATATAGTTATTCTGGTCCAAGTATCCGCATATTAGTGAGTTAAATCATAATTTAATAACGGGATTGGTACTTGAACTTTAAAACTGGTTTTTATCGAAATTCCTTGTTTGTAATTGGCTCGCATCGCTATGATAATTTTCAAAAACTTCTTGATCGATCTCCTTTCCATAAAAATTATAGTATGCTTTAAATAAACAAAATTCAATAGGTCCCGAATAAATTTTATTTTTTAAGTATTTTCAAATCCCTAGTTCATCTTGTAGCTACAGTAAAACAGATTAAAATTCCTTTTTAATTTTTTTTTATTGCAATTGTACTCACAGTTGGTCGGAATTGTGTCGACCTATGCTGTTCTTTTTTTACCATGAATTACTTTTCCCGCACATGAATCATGGAAAGTTTTTCACATTATTTTAACTTCAAAAAATTTTCTAATTGTACTTCAACAGTTGTATCCTATATATATTAGTAAAAAAAGTCAAAGTTGATAATTTCTATCGCTCTTCAACTCTCATGTCGTTAAGGAAAATAACCAAGTTAAACAACAAACATAAATTACCATTGGGCATTTAAGGAAATATTTCAAGTTTTCCATGAAGCTTTGCTCTAATCATTGTGAATGGATATGCAGTCAAGGCTAATTTCATAATTACAGCAAATTTTCGGTGCTGTGTGGGAGGACATATTTAGGAACTCTAAATGTCCGTTTAAAATAATTTAACTTTTGTTCCTCCCGTACTTTTTCTTCTTAAAATTACATTTCTTAGGACTTACGTTGCAAAATGTTGTTTTGTACGGACATATGACATTCAAATGATGTCCTAAAAAAAATCCTAAAGACTTTCCATGTTCCGCAGTTTCTTCAGGGTTTTAACAATGTACACACATTTGAAAAAAAAAGTGCTGTTGGAATACAATAGCTCCATGCTGATTGAATTTCCCGTAATTTCATCTAAATGTGACACATTTATTAATCGAACAGTATATTGCTTAAACAACGAAAAAAAATGAAACGGTTTAAATTAAAACGTACGTTTACTGTTTTATAATTTAATGATATTCTACATAATTGTTTTCAGATAGTTCTTTCTAAATTTATAGCAACAGAATAATTTATTGCTTCTTTGGACATTATTCTTATTGAAAACATCTAATAGATATATTTGATGAAAATGCGTGTAAATTTGAATCAAATGAAAAGTTGTTTGCTTCATAGAAGCGCGCTTTTGAAATCATGAAAGCTTATGCTTTTTCGTTTCAATGGAGTGGTACTATAGCGGACTGACCAATAGCATATGCTATAAAAATAAGGAACACTATGTATTTGAGACATTGACAGGTGCTAAATTTATTTGAACTTCTTTATTTTCCACACATATTTATATGTTTATTAAACCTGTCGTTTTTGAATTTCTTATATAAAAAATTTTTATTATAAATTGTTTTAAAGACTTACGGACTAGTTAAACATAAATTCCCTATAGAAATTCCCTTATTCACGAGAAAAATCTCGCGCACGGGTATTTAAAATACAAAGTAACTGCTCAAAATGTAAGATGCGATTGTATTACATTTGCAGCGCACGGCAGTTCTCAGTCTATCACGAAAGATAAGCATGTTTTGTCGCGGTTACTACCTGGATGGGTGACCGATTGGGAACAGCGTAATTTTCAGACTAAAAAAAATATAAAGTGTGTATGAATGTTGTATGTATGTGTGTTTGTCGTTGGAAAAACATTAAAAAAAACTAATAAAGATGTGTATCGGTAGTGCTGTAAATTGGGAAAAAGATGTACTATAAAATGTGTTGTGTTAAAGGTGTGAGAGATTTATTATTAGTATTTAAAAAATATCGTAAACAAAAATTTCATTTTATTTCAATTTATCGTTGGTATATCTATTAACCAACATAAGTGATGAATTGTATCTGTTAACTCAGTTTTGGTTGATTTAATTGCATAATCGATTAGCCAACAATATAAAAAATTTAAAAGTACAAATTTATTGAAGATCTTAAAAAATGCAATGCTTTTTATACATTTAAAAAAATCCTATCAGTCATTGAGGCTCCAAAAGCATATACTGTTAAATTAAATAAATTTTGAATTGTTGGATTCAAATAGGAAATACCTTCCAAATTAACATAGTATGCTGTCAATTTGAGAATATCATGCTGCTTTTGTTTCATATGAAAGTGATACTATCGATTTCTTTAAAATCGGTGCTTTCAAAACAACAGCTTTTGACCGTATCTGGCAAGCCCTGTTATGAACCACTATTCAATGAATCAAAAAACTCATATGTCTTTGAATTCAACAGCATTTTTTTCTCCGTGTAGTATAAAAGGAATTCTACTACGATTTTAGGATAAAGGCGGAATTTGTATGTTGCACCATTACCTAGAAATTACAGTGAAACCAGAACTATTTAAATTTTTAAAATTTATAATTCGTTTTCCCACTTTAACAAAATTATTGCTATTAAGAATATGATTGAATGAATAATGAATAGCTCTAGTTCGTGAATTTGTGTTAATCAAGCTGCATGATTGTACTTTGGCGCAGTGTGAACGCAAGATTACCATTCACCCGCGACGGACATTCGTGCGGACGCACGTTTGTTGTTTGGCTTTTATGTATAACTAAAACAGCCAGTTAATAAAGTAATAGTGATAGAGGACTACGTTTGCAAGAACAAGTTTTTAAAACGTTTATAAAACGTCCACTTTTTAATTTGATGTCTTGAAAAGGACACCATACTTAAATTTACGTAACGCTTCAGGGGATACGATATTGAATTTATATCACTCGTTCGTATTAGCTTATTACAAAAATGTAAACTTTATCTTTTTAGTTTTGTTCAATGACCACAATTTTTTAACTAAAATGAAGTAATTAAGGAATGGAAACATGAATTTTGGAAAATATTTTACATTCAGGTTCGCCGGTACTTTTCAGATATTTACGCAAACAGATTTTATGTTAGGGGACTGTGCACCCTCAAAAATTTTTAAATTTTATGTATATCTTTGTTGGTGCCGAGACAAGTCTGTGCGCGAGAGACGGACGTATTTCTCGTCATATACTAGGGATGGTTAGAGAATTTTATGAGCCGAAACTTCTATTAGTTTTCCAATTCCTTGCTAGGGGGGGGATGGTCTGAGACTTTCCTCACTCGTGCACGACTTGTCTTGCATCAGTGTATAAGTGTCACTCTCTTAAATTTTAGCTCCAATAAATAGGACCCTTCCACAATATTTCCAAATGATTATGTCAATAGTTAGCGTCTGCTACGACGCTAACTATTTTATTTAAATTTTTTCATCAAATTTTGTGTGGTTAACTTCCATTTGAAGTTAATATTATGTAAGTATAAAAGAAGCTTATCAAAGATAACTTCCACACTTATCTCAGATAGCTTTCTGGAAACATCGGTGCTGATCTAGGAACTGTATCCAAGAACGATCTAAAGCCGCATTATCTTCTTTTGTGAAGCAGCAACATTATGGCAGGTTATGTAGCGAAAAAAAAATTTTTTTGTGTACGGTTGGACACGGAACGATTAGAGCTAAAAAA
>JAVJHS010000097.1:12500-59000 GCA_032873175.1 Leptopilina drosophilae | reverse complement strand
CATACTTATCTTAAAAATATCTCGAAATGGATTGATGGACATTAGAAAATCCATTAAAAAATTTTAAAAAAAATTTTTTTTAATTGCATATTGAAGTTAATATATAATAAAATCTTCTTCTTTGCATAAAGACGAATCGATTGGTATATATAAAATATAAATTGTATGAGAGTTTATAGAGTTAATGACAATTAAAGCAGAAAAATTACCTTTTTTTATTAAACATTCAGTTCTTTCATCAAAATTATATTCCAGTACAATAAAATTTTACTCAATTTTTTCAATAATCTTATCCGTTGCATTAAAGTGGATCGATTGGTATGTATAAAGTATATATTGTATTTGAATTTGTAGAATTAAACATGATTAAAACCAAACATTTGCACTTTTATTAGAAATTTATTGCCTTCTTAAAAATCATGTTGCTTTATAATAAAATGTTACTCTTCACTTAAAAAAAACTAAAAATCTTCATTTCATCAAGACGAATCGATTGATGTATAAAAAGAATATATTTCATTAGCATTAATAGAATTAAATAAAATAAAAAAATTTACTTAATTATTAAATTTTTTTCTTTTTTTAAAATTGTATTATTCTACAATAAAATTTTATTTTTTTATTTAAAAGAAATTAATTTGAATTTTGAAATGTTAGACTCCATTATAAATTATTTAAAAATTAAATATATTTAATAATTATTATTTTGTTATATATATTATTTAATCATTAAAAAATATTATATTATATATATATATATATATATAATATAATATTTTTTAATGATTAAATAATATATATAACAAAATAATAATTATTAAATATATTTAATAATTATTATTTTGTTATATATATTATTTAATTATTAAAAAATATTATATTATATATATATATATATAATTAATTTTTAAAATCTCTTTAAATAAGATTTTAGGACAACAAAATGTAATATGTTTCAAAATTTTTTTATGATTAATGCTTCCTCCACGAGGAAGCAAATTTTTTGCTTATCGTAAAGAAGAAGCAAAATGTTCATGTAATAAACATCTTAATTCTAGTAGCGGGCCATTTTTTTTCTCAATTGTTTCTTACTCAAAAATTTATGCAGAATACAATAGTATTTTTTAATTTTGAGTATAGCGTGAAGAAGACTGTTTTTTATTATAATATTATAAATAAATAATTTAAAAAACAATAAAAAATAAAAAATTTTTTAAACAAAATATATTTTTAAATTCTACGCTTCAAGACGAAAAAACGCCTATTTGGTTTTTAAAATCGGTTAAAAAGAACTCAAAAAAAAATATTTCCATTTAGTATTGTTAAAAACTTTAATTGTTAATAACTGAAACAAAAAATGTTTTTTCTAACACACGCACCAAAAGAACATCATTTCTCACCTATAAAGAGGATGGAAAGTACGTCTTTCCCGGAGGCAGGGAGAGAATGTTACTTTCCCTCCCCGTCCCACAGTTTGCTTTCGATTTCCGAGTGGGAAAAAAAGTGTTAAAAATCGTCCAAGTTTGAAATACATGGTTTTTCGATGCTCGTTGCTTCCGGTTCAATTTATTAGGAAAAAAATTGTGATTGGAAGTTAAAGAGCCTGGTAATAGCTTTCAAATGACTGGTCGTAAGTTAAAACAGGGTAATTTGTTTAGTTGCAAATAAATTTAAGCCATTAAAAATATCGCCTCCACAACTGAATTCAACCGTTCAAATTTGCAAAAATGATCATAACGTTAATTATTTACCGATTTTAATCTTTCTTTTTTTGATTTGATTTTTTTTTAATACTGAACCTAAAAATGATTTTATATTTTTTTAAAAATACATTATTTTTCGTAATAACAAAAGAAAATTTTAACAACAAATGTTCATTATTACTTTTCACATTTGACAACAATTTCTTTTCGTACACATAATTTCATTGAATTTAAAATAATCTTATGACAAAAATATATTTAAGTTAATTGTATATAAGTTTACAGCATCGTTGTCTTATATATTATTAATTTCAATTTTTTGTTGTTAAAATACTATTTTAAATTCAATGGAATAATAGGTACTTAAAGATTTTTTTGTTAAATGTGATAAGTAATAATAAACATTTGTTGTTAAAATATTTTTTTTGTTATTACGAAAAATAATGTGTTTTTGAAAAAATATAAAATCATTTTTGAATTCAGCGTAAAAAAATATCAAATAAAAAAAAGAAAGATTAAGATCGGTAAATAATTAACAAAGTTATGATCATTTTTTCAAATTTGAACGGCTGAATTCAGTTGTGGCGGCGAGAACCACGCGCCATCGAGTTCCCCACTCCGCCATCCAAGGGTTGAAACAACTGTTCTTTAACTTTAACTAGACATAAATGAAAAATAAAAGCCCAAAACGTTATCTTTAATTTTCTTAAAAAAATACATATATTAGACTAAAAGTGTTGCGAATTTCAATAAAAAAATATTAGTAATTAACTTGTCAGGAATTTAAAAAAAAAAGATAACTCCCAACCCCTTTAAGTTAAGTAGGATTCCATTTTTTTTAAGTTTTATGGAAACAAATCGAATTATGTGCCGTTTATAGCTAAACGATAAAGTCAAAATTGACTGAGTAATATATTCCATTTATTTATGACAAAAAAACCCCTGCTTTTTTCAACGTCTATTATTATGCACTTAGATGAAAAAAATCAATTTTTCATTTAAATAGGATAAAAGTTTGACTCCTTAAGTGTACTTTTCAAAAAAAAAGAATCGAAATTCGCAGGTCCAAAAGTGGGACAATTCTGTTAAAAAATTACATGTTTTTAGTTAACAAATGGAATTATGGATAAACTATTTATCCAATGAAGTTGATTTTTTTGGATTTATTCAGTTACGCAAGGAGAACAATCCTGGTAAGTGATAAACAAATTCATGTATTATTAACAAAGTTATTGAACAATTAAAAAAGTTATATTTTTAATAGCTTAAATTCGTTTGCAACTAAACTAACTACCCTTTTTTAACTTACGACTAGTCATTTGAAAGCTATTCCCAGGCTCTTTAACTTCCAATCACAATTTTTTTCCTAATAAATTGAACCGGAAGCAACGAGCATCGAAAAACCATGTTTTTCAAACTTTGACGATTGTTAACACTGTTTTATGCACCCGGAAATCGAGAGCAAACTGTGGGACTCTTATAAGAAGCCCCAAACTACCAGGAAAAAGAAACAAATAGCGAATTCATAATGGTATGAATTCGCTGTTTGTTTTTTGTGCACTTTTTGTATTCACAGATTGGCCTAACTCTCCTCATGGCGTCACAGCAGAGTGTGTATTTAGTTGATGGAATGGTGGGAGAAGCACGACAATCACAACGTAGCTGCGTGTTTTCGATTAACGGCAAATGTGTACCATTGTTGTGCAAATCGGGAAGTGTGTGGATTAATTTCAAGTGTCACAAGTGTGCCGATAATCTTTTAAAAAGTAAGTAACTAAGCTGATCTGCATATTTCGTGTCATATATAAATAGGATATGGGGGCATTCCATGTACAGGACATACTTTGAATCTTAGATTTTCTTCATAATGTGCCATTTTGTAGTCTTGGGGAACATACATGAGTTGCCCCCTAATTTGTTTGAAATTGATTCTCAAATTGTTTAAAAAACTATTTAAATGAATTTTTAAAAATTTATGTTTTAAATAAATTAATTAAGAAAAATAATAATGATTTATTTTTTTAGTAAAAAATTTCAAATTCAAAAAATTACCTACAATTTTCATATTGAACTTTCATATTGAAATTTTGCAAAACTATTTTCAGAAGTTATATATGTGTCCCTTAAAAAAACAAAATGGCAAATTATGAAGAAAATTTCAGATTCAATTGAAGTTTGCTTTGTGCATGGAACGCCCCTGACATTTTTTTAACTCAAGTAAGACGTGTCATCTTTTCGAACGAATCCTCGGTATCATGTTTTTACATATGGGCATTTCCATGTGAAATTTTTCTATGACATTTTAGAATCGGTTAAACATATTTTTTCCCTTTCCTTATAGAAAAATATTAAATACGTATTTTTTTATTTTTCCATAATTGCCAAAATTTTCGAGATATGAATTTTCGAAATTTTGGATTTTTAAAAGCAGACTTATTTTTAATAGCTTATAACTTTGAAAGTATTGAGTTTCGAAAAAAGTTGTCAAAGAAAGAAAGTTTTGGTTTTTCTTCAACTTTTAAAAGATTAAAAAAAAATTTTTTTTTAAATTTTTTTATAAACAAATTAATTTATTTTTAATTTGAGCGCGATTAATTTTTATTTTTTTCTTATTTATTTATACCTGCCAATATACAGAAGATTTTTTAAAAAGATCCGATATGGGCCGACTCATAGTTTTCGTTCTATAAATATATTTTAGAACGAAAACTATGAATTAGTAAACCTAAAAGCTTATAATTTTTATAATTTTGAGTTTAGAAAAAAGTTGTCAAAGAAAGAAAGCTTTGGTTTTTCTTTAATTTATAAAAGAATTTTAACAAAAATATTTTTTTAAATTTTTTAGAAAAAAATTATTTTTTTTAAAAATTATTTTTTTTAAACAAAATTAATTAAAAAATTTATAGAACGAAAACTATGAGTCGGCCCATCTCGGATCTTTTTAAAAAATCTTCTGTATATTGTCAGGTATAAATAAATAAGAAAAAAATAAAAATTTAATCGCGCCCAAATTAAAAATAAATTAATTTGTTTATAAAAAAATAATTTTTTTTTCTAAAAAATTTAAAAAAAAAATTTTTTCAAAATCTTTTAAAAGTTGAAGAAAAACCAAAACTTTCTTTTATAAGTTTTATAAGTTATAAGCTATTGAAAATAAGTCTGCTTTTAAAAATCCAAAATTTCGAAAATTCATATCTCGAAAATTTTGGCAATTATGGAAAAATAAAAAAATACGTATTTAATATTTTTCTATAAGGAACGAGAAAAAAATATGTTAAACGATTCTCAAATGTCATAGAAAAATTTCACGTGGAAATGCCCATATACAGAAAAAGAACTTTCGAGTAAAATTAATATAGAAATGAATGTTATATTTCAAAACGACTTATATTTTGATAAGAAGCGAAAATATACAAAACAAAATTTATCTAATTTGTCGTGTATTTCTAATTATTTTCTTCCACCTTTCTTTATAAGGGGAAAGTTTCGCTTCTCATTCTTGTTATTGTTTGCTTTAGCATGCTTATCCTTGACTTCTCATAACTGTTCATATAGAGTGATATGACTATTTATAGTATATAATATTAAAATAAAAGACTCGCAATTTTATAATAAATGTTATTAAAAATTTAGAAATATTTTGTAAAAAAGGCTTTACATTTGTGAGATACTGATATTGGTATATGTATACATATAGCAAAGTTATATGAATGTATATTATAAGTTATATATTAAAATGAAAGATATGTTTTGTATATGAGAACCTAGTTAGGATTCTGTAGTGACACAAAAAGGAAGGTGTAAAGTAAATTTTGTAGACTCTTAATTTTATGGAATTTTATTCTGGAGAAACCTATCAATTAAACGAAATATTTAATTGCTACTTCTTTTTTTACCTAACACTAGAAATAAATAAACTATTATTGTCAAAAATTATAAACAAATTATATAAAGGTTTCAATATTATTTTTAAAAAATATTCGAAATTTAATTATTTTCAATATCTAGTATATTGTTATGTCTTACCTTATTATTATATTCCCTATTTTTTCTCGATTTAACTTTAATTTAGAAAAATTAAAGTTGGGACGAGGTTGGATAAATGACAAGAAATAATTATATTTGAACACAATATATTTGGAAAAGATGAAAATTATGCAAACATGGAATGAACACGAACTTTCTAAAATGAGTCTAAGTGGTTTGTTTCTCTCTACCTTTGCTCAGCAGGTGGTGGTCCTAGCTCGTGTCGCAGGAGTACAATGGGGCTGGTTTTAATAATTAGGCTCTAAGTGGCTGCAGGTTAATGATTTACGAGACTCGTAAATTATCTTCGTTCAATGGCTATTATGTTTCTTTCAGCTTTTGTCACAACTCGAACGATAATTTCTAACACTAAGTTAGACTTCAAGATGAGTTGAATTAGAATTTTCACGTAAAGATCAGGACAACTACTTTACTGGGGACGAGACCACTTTATACGAAGAGAACCACTTGTGAAGATTAGAATTTTTAGACTGACAAACCGGTGACTTCTATTGACGATTACATTTTTAAGGCTGTAGTCCGGGTGACTACTTTTGATGACTTCCAATTTTAGAATGTCTTTTAGATGATAGTGTGGCCCTTTTTATACTAGACTCCTTAGGTCTTTTAGCATGGTCTCTTGGGAAAAGGTTTTCTAGCATAGAGTCTTTGAAAACTATTGTTGTAGACACTTGTGTTTACTCAGTATTTAGATCGCACGTGTTCATATCCCGTTAGTCATATGTTTTTACAATTTTCGTTATTTAATATTATATTTTTAATATTGTTTGTTAATTATTTGTAGTTGTTACAATTTGTTATTAACTTGTTATTACAATTTGTTATTATTTTGTTATTACAATTTGTTATTAACTTGTTATTACAATTTGTTATTATTGTTTACATTATTATAACTTGTTATTAATTATTATTTGTTACATTTTATTGTTATCTTGTTATTAACTATTATTTGTTGTTATTTTGTTATTAGGAATTATTATTAACTTATTATTAATAATTATTATTTTGTTGTTACATTTTATTACTAATTAATTATTATTCTTTGTTATTAATGTTTCAATTATTTATTATTATTTTGATATTATTGTTATAACTAATTATTATTATTTATTGCTACAAATTGTTATTATCAACTATTATTGTTGTTATTACTATCTTGTTATTATTACAATTGCTTATTATAATTATTTAGTTATTATTGTTACAATTATTACTATTTTGTTATTATAAATCATTATTATTAGTTATTATTCTTATTATTACTATTTTCATTAATTAATAATTCTTTATAATTGTTAATATGTTAATAACAACTATTTGTTGTTATTCCCATTATTATTATTATTATTATTATTATTATTATTATTATTATTATTATTATTATTATTATTATTATTATTATTATTATTATTGAAAAATACGTTACGATGACGTAACACCTCCCCCTTCAGAAATTTGGAAATTGAAAAATGAAATTAAACAATTTCCAAATTCTAATTCTCTTATTTAAATCTAAAAAATTACAATCGTATTGAAGTTGAGCGTAAAACATACATTTTTAGGAAAATGTTCTTTTTTGTTTTATTTTTATTGTTATATATATTTTTTGTTTATTATTATTTTTTTGTATATATTTATTATTATTATTATTGTTTTTTTTGTTTATATTTTTTTGTTAATTTTTTTTAACACACACAATTTTTAAGATAGTTATAAATTGTTAAAGTTAATAATTATTATATATGACTAAATGTTTAGAAGATAGCATGCACATATTTTATTTGTTTATTTATTTGTATAGCGAGAAAAAAAAATTTGTCTTAGTATTTATAATTTTTATTATTTTTTTGTAATTTAGGCAATTTTTTGCTACATGATATTTTCCGAAAGATCTTTTACATGAATTGCTACATTTAATTAATTGGATTTTATCACTCCAAATATCTATTGTTTCTTTTCTTTCGTTGAAATCATATTTCTGTTTTAATCTTATTAACATTATTTGTGCTAATTTTGTTTTGTCTTTTTTTTTATTTTCTAATTTGTTATATTGACTTTAATTTAATCTGTAACATGCGTAATATAGCAAGTTTGCGTTTAGAATAAAAATTTATAAAATAGTACGAATAGATTTTTTTTAAAGTGAATTGCTTATACTATTAGTTTTGTTTACATAAAATTATTGACGTACAAAAGGTAATTAAACAATAATTATTAAAAAAATTTTATTTGTAGGTATTATTTAAATTTCTAATTTTTGTAGTATTTGGATTTAGTGACTTTAATGTAATCTGATACTAAAAAGTTTGTTTAGATACAAATATTTATAAAATGTGATGCCATTTGTTCATAATTTAAAATGTTATTATGTGAAATATTTTTTAGTATAAATGGTTATGATATACGGGTTCTCTTAATTTTTTGGACCAAAAATGTATTTAAGAATTTATCTAATTGTTTTAGAAATTATTAAATGATTTATCAAATAAATTTGTATTAGACAAGTGACTCATTAGATTTCATTATTAAATGAAATTTATTTTTTTAATACTGTGCAAAATATATTAATGTCCTTTTGTTACTAAATTGTAAGAAGTAAGATTTAATTTGTTCATTTAAATTATAGCTGTTCTAAAATTTGGTTATTATTAAAAGTGCATTTTTTATTTAAAAAAAATTTACTTCCTACATCTTTTATTAAAAGGCAATTAAAAAATTTTTCAATTCACAGAACACTCTTAAGATTATCTTTTCATCAAGTACTAAAGTTCAATATATGGATTCAGATGTAACGTTTGTTTGTTTAAAAATTATGTCATTTGTAATTTTAAAAAGAATATTCAGTGAAGAAGATAGTTGTGTTTGAGTATAAAATTGAAAATGGATAGAATAGTTAAGAAAAGTATAGATAAAAGAGTATGATAACTTAACCTTAACATGCTGCTTTCTTACTTTCGCTAAAAGAAATTTCAATTATTTTATTTTTATTTTTTTTTCTTGTTTTTTGGTCAGTTATTAATAGATTGATGTTAGATCGCTACAACAGAAAAATTTATATTAGTTTAAATTCTAAAAAAAAATTATATTAAATGGTGTATGGTTTTATGGAAAAGTGATTTGTTAGTTAGTTTTATATCATTTGTATAGTATATTTAAATTACTTTTAATGAAAAAAAAATTCTTAATATTGCATTTTTTGTAAGGTAAAATATACTACTAATACATGTGAAAATTTTAGTTTGATATTAATTATATGTTTTTTAGTTTGTCTGCAAAAGATATAAATTTTTATTCATTTTAGATAATTTTGGGGTATTGTTTATTTGTATTATTTTTTTAATTTAATTTTTATTCGATAATTTATTCTCTACTGGGAGGTGGTTTTGGAGGCGGTCGATATGTATTGCCTAATGATTGAGCCTCTTCCATTAATTGTTTATATTTTTTTGTCGTACATTTTGTACGTCCATTGTATGGAGCAACTTCCACAAACGAATTTTTTAAGGATGATTTTATTGTTGAAAGGATTTCCGTCCAAGTTTCATTTTTAATTTTTGTAATACGTATATTCTGCTGATTAAAATTTTCGCAGTCTTCTCTTTCAACTAGGTTATCTTCTTCTTCAGATGATTCTTCATAATTGGAGGTTTCATAGCCTTGATCAATTTCTTCGTGTTTTTTCAATTTTGTTTTCTGTTTAATATACTCAGGATAAGATTTAATTTCATTAGTATAAGTTTCATTATAAAATTTGTTATTTTTTGTATACATTACTTTTTTCGGTCTTCCTATCTTCTTTTTAAAGGAAGTATTAAAACGTGTGCTTTGTTTCTTTGGTCTACCTCGTTTCCTCATTTTATGTATTTCTTCTTCTTGAATTTCTTGATTCTTCTTTTCTTCTTGAATTTCCAATGGTTCTTGATTTTTGTTTCCTTGTATTTCTTCTTTTTGATTATTGTTTTCTTGTATTCTTCGTTGATTTCTTGTAACAACATTACAAGCTTGACTACGTGTATCATAATTTTCTGGTTTGCAGCATTCATTATATAACATTTTTTCAACATGGCGGAGATTTTTTACCTCCAAATTTGAGTAATTATTTTCACTTGATACACAATTTAAGTATTCTTTGAATTTTTCTTCGATTTTTTCTTGCACACACTTATTAATATATTCTTGAGTAATATTTTCCTGAGATTCTTGAATTTCTTTTGTTTTTATTCTTTGCACTTTATTTTTAATAATGTCCTCAATAGGATTTGTAGATAAGGCGTCAGCGTTGATGTTTTTTGTACTTGCTTTGTAGAGCACGTTAATGTCATATTCAGTTAATGGTTGATATTTTTTTACTTCTTGTGATTGAATTTCTCCTACTGCAATATCTGAATCGTCTGTTTTTAATATAATTGGTTGGCAGAAGTCTGGTCTTTGTAAAGGTGGTTTCTCACAAACATTATTCATTAATTTATTTAAAGTGTTTTCTTGATTATCAGTCGTATAAAGGGGTATATCCTTATGTAGAGGTTGATTAAAAAGGTTTGTGATTTTTAAGAGCTTGTCGTTATTGTTATCATCCCATATCTTTTTTCTACAATTAGTGGAAATATGTCCTAATTTTTTGCAGTAATTACAAGTTATATTTTGATTTTTAGTTCCGAAGTTTGTTGCAATGTTAGTTCCTGGTTCCCGATAATGTTTTTTATTTTGGAAAAAATTTTGTTGTTGATTTTGTAAAAAATTTTGATCTCGACTTTGCAAAAAATTTTGATGTTGATTTTGCCTTTGATTTTGAAATGGAGTGTGAAATTGCTTTTGTGGTACTTTCCTAAATTGATTTTGTTGCGGATTTCTGTAATAATTTTGATATTGAAATTGATTAAACATTTGATTTTTGTTATTAAATTGGCTTTGATTTGGGTTTGCAAAATGTTGTTCAGTACTTGAATGAAAGCGGTTTTCTCTTCTATGTCCTAACAATTTATTAAGTTGAGGACAGTTTGATACAATATGACCATTTTTTCCACAAGATAAACAAGTGCTTACATTGTCTTGAACCATATTAATTTTTGTCGTTTTTGCAAAATTTGTATTATTTTTAAGATGGGCATTATATTCAATATTATTCTCACTTCTTCGTAGTTCACGTTGTAATGACAATCTTCTTTCTATTTATATAGCTTTATTAATTATCCCTTGAAATGTATCAGCTGTACCAATTCGTAATTCTATTTCTTGTGTAAGTCCTCGCAAAAAACAATCGATAGTTGCTTCATCTAAACTTCTTCTAAATGCTTCATCTACTGTATTCCCATTACTAATAATGTATGCATCTAATATTTTCTCTGATGCTTCTGCAATTCTTGAACCGTAAGAAATTACATTTTCGTGTTCCCACATATACATTGCTGCTAGTTCTCCTTGTAATTGACATACAGATTTTATTGGTGCGTAAATTAGTTTTAATCTTTCTATTAATTCTTCTACAGTATTAAAGTAAGTTCCTACTATAATTTTTCTCGCTTCTCCCGAAATTCGACTTCTTATTAATTTTACTAAATTTGTCTGAACTTGTGCTACTTCAGGAAGCATAGATTTTGCTTCTAAACAACTTTCTATAAAAATGGATAATGGTATGTTTTTTCCATCGAAAATAGAAACTATTTCTAGAGCATCGCGTAATGAGACTTGTTGACTATTTGGCAGATCCATATTTTCTTAAAAATAATTTGTTTCTTAAGAAAAAAAAATTTTAAACCGGATAAAAAATAATTTTGAGTATATATATATATATATATATATATATATATATATATATATATTAATAACTTTTTAATAATCTATGTGTATAAATGTTGTTTATAAAATATTGCTATTTGATTTGTTTCTAACTTGCATCGCATAGCACTTGTGTTTATTGTTCTTGGTAAATAGAAATTATCTCAATAAAGACATGGATAGATATAAAATATGTAAATTTGGAACTCATACTGATATATTCAGAACACTTGTTATAGATAATACAGTAAATATTATGAGATGAATTGTGAGAAAATTTGTGAATAATAACAATTTTATATTTGATAGTATACTTTTATGCTGGAATTTTTAATAAAATATATTTTTCTTTAAAAATAAAAAAAAAATTTTTATTTATATATTTTTAAACAATATGAATTTTTTAGTTAAAAGAAATGTAAAAATTTTTATTTTATTGTAGTAATAATGATTTTTTATTTATTTAAAAAAAATATTTATAAAAGTTATTATTTTATTTATTTAAAAATTATTATAATTGTTATTTAACTTGTTATAATCAGTTTTTATGAAAAAATGAATAAATTTTAATTTAATTAATTTTTTTATTTATGAAATTACCATAATTTTTAAATTATTTTGCAAAAAATGTGAAATTAAAAAAAAATATTGATTATTAATAATTTTTTCTTAAACTTACTATGTCATAAAAATTTGTTATTGTTTTTTCAAAAATTAAAAAAATCTATTTTTAATTATTTTATTGTTATTATTATTTTTATTTAGTAATTTTAAATTCAAACAAAAATAGTGATAGTAAAAAAATTTTTAAACTTAAATCGTTATAATTTTTATTTGTTATTATTTTTGTAAAAATTTATAGAAATTATTTTATTATTATTAATAATTTTTTATTTATTTAAATTTGAATAAAAAAAAAAATTATTTGTCGTTATAAAAATTCATAAAAATAAGTTTTTTATTGTTAACAATTTGTTATTTATTTAAATTTGAATTGTTAAAAAAAATTTTTTTTTTTGCTATTACTTATTTATAAAAATGAGATTGTTATTGTTAATAATTTTAAATTTGAATAAATAAAAAACATTTATTTGTTATTATTTTTTATAAAAATTTATAAAAAAGAGTTTGTTATTGTTAATAATTATTTAAAGTTTAATATTTCAATCCTTACGATTTTAATTAATTTTTTATAAAAATTGTTTTAATAATAAAAATTTGTTATAATTCTTATACTTGTTAAAAAAATTTTTTTTATTTATTAATAATTAATTTATTTATTTTGTAATTTGAAAATATTATTTTATATGAATTATGTAATTTTTATAAAAAAATGTTATAAATTTTTATTTGTTAAAAAATTTTTTTATTTAATTGTTATTAAAAATTTGTTTAATAAAATGAATTATTTATTCAAAAATATATTTCACTATATTATTTTTATAAAAATGTCATAAATTTCTATTTGTTAACAAAAAATTTATTTAATTGTTATTAAAAAATTAGAAATTTATTTAATTAATTATTTATTTAAATATATTTTATTATATAAAATGTTATAAATTTTTATTTGTTAAAAAAAATTTTTTATTTAATTGTTATTAAAAATTTGTTTAATAAAATGAATTATTTATTTAAAAATATATTTTACTATATAAAAAATGTTATTAATTTTATTTGTTAACAAAAATTTATTTAATTGTTATTAAAAAATTATAAATTTTGTTTAATAAATGAATTATTTATTTAAATATATTTTATTGTTATTATTCTTGTATGAAAAAATGGGTATTTGTTCAAATAAAATTATTCCTGTTTTTTATTAATTTAAAAATAATTGTGCAAATAAAACCTATTTTATTGATTTATGATAAGAAAGTCTACTTTTTATTAATTAATTCACTATGTTTTATATACCAAAAATAATTAGTTTAAATATTACAGTTTATATGCACCAAAAATAATGATACTCTTGCATTTATCAGTTCGCGACAGCTGATGTACTAAAAATAATGAACTATTTTTTCAAATCTAATTTCTTTGCATTTATCTGTTCACGACGGCCTATACACCAAAAATAATGATATATTCTTAAATTAAATTACTCTTACACGACGGTCGATGCTCAAAAAATAATGCTGTATTTTTTCAAATTAAATTATCTTGTATTTATCCGTTCACGACGGTTAATGCACCAAAATTAATAATATGTTTATTCAAATCAAACTACTCTTGCATTTAATGCAGCAAAAATAATGATATATTCTTTCAAATTGAACTATCCTTGCATTTATCCATTCACGACGGCCGATGCACCAAAAATAATGAGGTATGTTATGTCTTACCTTATTATTATATTCCCTATTTTTTCTCGATTTAACTTTAATTTAGAAAAATTAAAGTTGGGACGAGGTTGGATAAATGACAAGAAATAATTATATTTGAACACAATATATTTGGAAAAGATGAAAATTATGCAAACATGGAATGAACACGAACTTTCTAAAATGAGTCTAAGTGGTTTGTTTCTCTCTACCTTTGCTCAGCAGGTGGTGGTCCTAGCTCGTGTCGCAGGAGTACAATGGGGCTGGTTTTAATAATTAGGCTCTAAGTGGCTGCAGGTTAATGATTTACGAGACTCGTAAATTATCTTCGTTCAATGGCTATTATGTTTCTTTCAGCTTTTGTCACAACTCGAACGATAATTTCTAACACCAAATTAGACTTCAAGATGAGTTGAATTAGAATTTTCACGTAAAGATCAGGACAACTACTTTACTGGGGACGAGACCACTTTATACGAAGAGAACCACTTGTGAAGATTAGAATTTTTAGACTGACAAACCGGTGACTTCTATTGACGATTACATTTTTAAGGCTGTAGTCCGGGTGACTACTTTTGATGACTTCCAATTTTAGAATGTCTTTTAGATGATAGTGTGGCCCTTTTTATACTAGACTCCTTAGGTCTTTTAGCATGGTCTCTTGGGAAAAGGTTTTCTAGCATAGAGTCTTTGAAAACTATTGTTGTAGACACTTGTGTTTACTCAGTATTTAGATCGCACGTGTTCATATCCCGTTAGTCATATGTTTTTACAATTTTCGTTATTTAATATTATATTTTTAATATTGTTTGTTAATTATTTGTAGTTGTTACAATTTGTTATTAACTTGTTATTACAATTTGTTATTATTTTGTTATTACAATTTGTTATTAACTTGTTATTACAATTTGTTATTATTGTTTACATTATTATAACTTGTTATTAATTATTATTTGTTACATTTTATTGTTATCTTGTTATTAACTATTATTTGTTGTTATTTTGTTATTAGGAATTATTATTAACTTATTATTAATAATTATTATTTTGTTGTTACATTTTATTACTAATTAATTATTATTCTTTGTTATTAATGTTTCAATTATTTATTATTATTTTGATATTATTGTTATAACTAATTATTATTATTTATTGCTACAAATTGTTATTATCAACTATTATTGTTGTTACAATTATTACTATTTTGTTATTATAAATCATTATTATTAGTTATTATTCTTATTATTACTTTTTTTATTAATTAATAATTCTTTATAATTGTTAATATGTTAATAACAACTATTTGTTGTTATTCCCATTATTATTATTATTATTATTCTTATTGTTATTATTATTATTATTATTATTATTATTATTATTATTATTATTATTATTATTATTATTATTATTATTATTATTATTATTATTATTACTATTATTATTTTTATTCTTATTCTTATTCTTCTTCTTATTATTATTGTTATTATTATTATTATTATTATTATTATTATTATTATTATTATTATTTTTATTATTATTATTATTATTATTATTATTATTATTATTATTATTATTATTATTATTATTATTATTATTATTATTATTATTATTATTATTATTATTATTATTATTATTATTATTGAAAAATACGTTACGATGACGTAACAATATTCATAAAACTTCGTAAAACAATTCAATTATTTTAAAAAAAATTAATTAAAAATTAAATTATTTTTATAAATAATAAAATATTCACACGAATTCAATTAATTTAGAATACCGTTTTACAAAAAAAATTCGAAAAATTATTTAACAAAAATTTTATACAACTCTTCACAATAATTCAGTCTTCAAATAATTTACTTTCACTAATAATAATATTTTTCATGGAAATTCAATTTCAAAAAAATATTGATAAAATTCCAAGCAAGAATTAAATTATTTTTATGAATAATAAAACTCATCGAAGAATTTCAATTTTTTTCAATACCATTTTAATTTAATTAATCAAAAAATTAAATTACTATCACAAATAAAGTTTTCTACAAGAGTTCAATTATTTAAAATAAAATTTTCATAATGTTTATTCTGTTTTGTAATCATTAATTATGTAAAACAATGTTTATAAAATTGTTATGAAGAATTTTATTATTTTCAAACAAAACAAAATTTTTTACAGAAATTCAATTCTTTTTAAACATTTTAAAAACATTTTTTTTACAATAATTCAATCATTTTCATGAAATTCTTCCCAGGAATTCAATTACTTTTTTAATTTTAATAAAATTCTTCACAAGGATTCAATTATGTATAAAAATAATGCTTCCAAAGAATTCAATTATTAAAAATAAATAACAAAATGATTTCCGAGAATTCAAATATTTTGAAGTATTTTAATAAACTTTTTTGCAAAATTCAATTATTTTTAAAAGTAATAAATTTGTTCTTCGAAATTCAATTATTTAAACAAATTCTTATAGAATCGTTTGCAATAATTCAATTATTTTCATAAATAATAAAATGCTTTTTAAGAATTCAATTATTTAAAAAAAATTTTAATAAAATGATACACAGACATTCATTTAAAAAAAATCCGTAAGAATTCAATGCTTTTAATGAATAATAAAAATTTCTTATGACCTCAATTATTACAATTAGAATTTACATAAAATAAGTCGTAAAAAATGAATTATTTAAAAAATTTTGTAAAATTCTTTGCAAAAATTAGAGAGATAATAAAGAAGTAAATATTTCTTTTTTCATTTTGAAAGCTACTTTTTTAAAATTAATTATCGAGTGCGAAGTCTGGATTATTACTTTTGCAATTTTATTGCATTGTTATTGAGAAGACAATAATTTTTAAGAATTTTACTTTTACCGAAAAATGATAAGAAAGGTTATATAAGTTAGAGGAATACTCATTTCTACGTATTTTAATTTTACAGAAAATTCAAACAGTCGAAAATAAACCAACCTGATAAATGTTTTGACAAGAATTTTAAAGTGGACCCATAAAAATTTTAATGAGAATTTCTAATAGTCCCATTTTTTTATTGGCGCTGAATAATTTTTTGTCAAATATGTGTTTTTTGTGCGGTAAATAAAATGTTCCTAAATCAGAATTCTTTCTATAATTTTCTTTCTGCAAAATTACAATTAATTTTCTTTAAATTAAAAATTACGAAATTAAAGTCTACAAAGTTTATGATCAACGACTTGAAAAAAAATATTTTTATATATATCACAATTTTTTTAATTTTAGGCTAAAAATTTTTTTTATACATTGCGTTACAGATAATTTTAAAGACATTTATTAAACAATAACATTTTGTTATTTTGCGCTTAAAAAATATTATTATTTTTAATCATTGAGGATAAATTTTTTGGGCTTAAATTTCTTTAAATATTTTGCAATAAAAAAATCGATTTAATAGAAATTCTGAAAAATGAAAATTGAAACAATTAAATATTTCACTACAGTTATATTCAATTAAATAAAATTATAACAAACTTGCTTTAGAGCTTATTGATGCGTTATACATATTATAAAATTTTTGTAGTTAATATTTTATTAAACTTAAATTAACATTTTTAGGTTGAAATGGAGGATAATAAAAAAACGATAAAGAATTGGTCACAACTCCTAGTAGCTCCGGTAAGCCATCATATTTTTCGTCTAATCTTTTAAATGCAAATTTAAAAAATTAATAAATTTTTTTCATCAGTAATGAATTTTAGCATGCTTAACCATATTAATTTAACGGTTTTTAATTTTTTTTAATTAAATCGTCACCAAAAAAAATTTCACGCATGCGAGAATAGAACCTACAACCTACGGACTACCAGACAAACACTGGGTAAGCGACACCCGGGGACTTTAAAGTGTGTTCTCCAAGCTGGAAATGTATATTATGTTTCAGAAAAATTATCTTATGTAGTTCATCTATTTTGAAGGAAAATAAGTTTCATAATGATTTATTTAATCTTAATATCTTAACAAATGAACAGTTTCAAGTAATTCATTATTTTCGTTTCAAATAATTATTTGATTGATTGAAATATTTTTTTATTTGTCTTGATAAAATAGTGTATTTACTTTGAACAACGAATTATTCGGAATTAATAATTAAGTTTATTAGAATCAATCAAATTAATATATTGTGTTAAATAATTATTAATTGCATCAAATATACGAAGTATTTGAGTGAAATAAATAAAAGAATAGTTTAAGTAACTCATTATTTGTATTAAACCAATTCATTTATATGTATTTATATGTATTAATCCCCGCATATATACTAACATTATTTATGAATTCGCTATTGGTCACGATTAAATTAAAAAATGTAAAAATGATTAAATAATAATGTCATTTATTAATAACTAAATTTATTATAAAAATTAGTTTAAAATGATCTCAAAAATGGTAGGAGCAGTATTTACAGGGTTTTGGAAGAGGGGAGAATTCTGTAACTAAGGGTTAAGCAGTATTTAATAAAGTTCTAGGAACACCTGCTTTTCCCTTTTTACAAATCTAAGTTCAACTCGAGAATTACATTTTATTTTTCAGGAGCCACTAATTTAAGAAGAGGAACGAGATTAAGGAAAGATAAAGCTATTTATTCTCCTGATGCTATTGTACCAAAAAATCCAAAGCCGTCTTCGAAATACTTAAAAAGTATTGCTTCAAAGTCGGATGTAAGTCATTGTGTTGGGGGATGGCATGAGTAAGCTCTAAAACAAATTTGTTAGCAGTAATATTTCATAAAATTTTAAGGGCATTTGAACCTTGATGACGTTACAGATTGTGCAAAGTATGTGTGACGTCAAGGTTCAAATGCCCTTAACGATCAGAATATTAATTTTCTACAAGTATGTTTATTTGAATGTTAATTTGCCAGAAATATATTTCGTCGAAAATCAATTTCATAAAAATATATTTCATTGCGAATCTTTAAATTGAACAATCAGAAATTATTTAAAAAATTATTCAAATTAAAATTGATTTCACAGACATACCAAAAAAATTTGTGACCTAGAGGACAGAACCTTATATTCCTACGTTTTAGGGGTCGCTGAATCCAAATATGACCATGAAAAATTTTTGTACTTGTCCATTTTCCCGCTACCACCCCCTTTAAACCCGCCACACGAGAGTGAGGGGGTTGATTGCATTTCAGTTTTCAAAAAAAGTCGAGTAGGGTGTCTATTCTTGTTTTTTGAGTCGCTAAAACCGAAAAAGACCACCACAAATAAATTAATCCTCTCCTTGTGGTCATATTTGGTTTCAGCGACCCCTAAAACGTTCTGTCCTCTGGGTCAAGAAACTTTTTTTTGTGCCTGTGTTTACAATAAAATAGAATCTCTGGCAAATTAACATTCAAAGAAAAATATACTTTCGTAAAGTAGATTGAATTTCTAGCAAACTAACTTTTGGTAAAATTAAATTTCTAACAAATTGACTGTCTGCCAAAATAAGATTCTAATGATTAAAATTCTATCAGATACAACATCTAACAAATTTGTTTTAGAGTGTATTCATAAGTCTCTCATTGGATATTTATATTTTAAGATGCATGATTTTTGTTTTCGTTTTTCCAACAAAATCAATGGATATTATTAGGCTGAAGAATGTAAAGTTAAAAGTTAAACGAAAAACAAATTAGGCCATAAAAATTCAAAATAAGAAAGTAATAAATGTTTATTATAATTTAAAGAATTTTTATTTTATTGTTTTGAATGTATATGGCCTAAAATTTGTTTGGCATTAATATTTATAACGTTTTGTTCTTCAACCCAATGACCATTTTAAATTAGAAACAAATTATGATAATAAAACTACAGCTTAAATATTTTTTGTACTTCTAGAAAGCAGCTGCTGAACAAAAAAAAGAAAAACGAAGTCGAAGGTGACCGTTTCTTTTTTGAAAAATGTAAAAAAACGCGTCTTCATCTTCTTCTAAACCATCTTCGTTTCCTGTCGAAAAAGCGTCGTCTTCTTCTTTCGATCCACCTTATTCTTCAGTTGAACAAGCGTCTTTTTCAAAAGATGAACAACAAAATCAACCAATGGTAATTGGAGTTGTAATTTTAATACAAATTAAAATTTTTTTTTAAAGTTTTCAAATTAATTTTTTTTAAAAGTTTTCAAATTAATTTTTTTTTAATTTTGAAATATTTTTTCTTAAATTGTACTATGTATTGGACTAGAAATGATACTATTTGAGGTATCGTTAAATTATTTTTCTTCCATCCTCCATTTAAGTAGAAGTTTAAAAAAAATCGGCCCAATACGCGATTTTTATTTAATTTTGTAGTTTTCAAATAATTATTATTTATTTTCATAGACTGCAGCCGCATCAGAAATCGTTGTAAAAAAGTTAAGCGACGTAATGGATAAAATCGATATCTTCGAGAAAAAAATGGAAGATTCATCAAATAAAATCCTCAGTGCTGTACAAAATACAAATGAGAAGAGAGAGACCCACACGGTAATTTATTGTATATATGAGGCATTCCATGTCAAGTGATCCAGGTGTCTTACGGTGTAATGTTTATTTCAATAATTTTTTACTATTAAACATGAAAATTTGGCAAGGTACATTTTGGAAAGGTTTTTTCATGCTCTTTTGATTAAAAATAGGCATTTAAAAAAAAATTGTGTCCCAAAAAAATCAAAATTAAAAATAAATTTTAATTTTTTGGAAAAAAGGCAGCTTTTTTTTAACGAAAGCTGAGGTTTTTTCCTAAAAGGACATATAAATGAAAAAGTGGAAGAAGAATGCTTAAACATTGAGAAACAGAGATTTCTACTCACTAAACCCGGTTTTTAGCTCTGTTTACGAGAAAATTCATTTTTTCAATGTTTAAACATTCTTGTCCCACTTTTTCATTTATATGTCCTTTTAACAAAAAACCTCAGCTCTCGTTTAAAAAAAATCGTACCTTTCCCTTCCAAAAATTAAAATTTATTTTTAATTTAGATTTTTTTGAGTCAAAAAATTTTTTTTCAAAATGCTTATTTCTAATCTAAAGAGCATAAAAAACCTTTCCAAAATGTACTTTGCCAAACTTTTATGTTTAATAGTTTAAGAGTAAAAAATTGTCAAAATAAGCATTGTATTGAAAAACCCAAAAATTTAACCCAACCCAGCTTAAAATCCCCGTACAGGATCCTTAAAGGATCCTCTCGGGATCCTGTACAGGTCCTGTGCAGGATTCCATACAGGATCCCGTGTAGGATCTTTTACGGGTTCCCTACAGGATCTTTTACACTTAAGTACCTGCAGTTTACAAAACTGCAAAGGTTCCTGTATAGGAACCTTTACAAAGTTTCCTGTACTGGATCCTGCAAGTGTTCCTGTACAGGAACCTTTACAGAAATTTTTGATAACTAAGGTTCCTGCATCAGAACCTGCACAGGAACCCTGTCCCAAAATCCCGTACGGTATCCTGTACAGGACCAGTACGGGATCCTGTATGGAATCCTGCACAGGACCTGTACAGGATCCCGAGAGGATCCTTTCAGGATCCTGTACGGGGATTTTAAGCTGGGAATCCCCCTCGGAAAATATTGAACTAGGTAAAAAAAAATTTTCACGAAAAATTACTATCTATTAGTACTACAAAAGCCCCAAGTTTTGCTACAATTGGAGAAAAATTTTTCTCCACCTGGATTACTTGACATGGAATGCCTCATATGCCTATTATTAGCAATTCTTTCAATCATTGTGATCCACCTTTCACTCTTTTCATCTTATAAGACAAGAGCCAGTAAAAGTTTCCAACTTTAGTTTCTCTTATTTGGTCAACATCTTCCTTTTTATAATTTTAAAATTAACATTTTTAAATGCATTGTAGAAACCCAAAAGTGTAAAACTAAATTTATCAACTTTTATTTAATGAAAACTTTTCTTTTATCAATTACTTTGTAATGTAAGAGGCCCTTTAAAAAAATTGCATGATCTAAATTAGTTCCTTAAATCAGTATTAATAAAATTTCCCTTCAGTGTAGCGGCAATAATGAAAGAACATTTAAGGAATTGTATACTTTCAATATTTTTTATTTTTAACTGACATTCATGAATTTCGTTTTAAACATATGCAATGAATAACAAAATTTCTGAAGAATTTGAAGATTATGATGCAAATTTTATAAATATAACATAAAATGTCAAATTTTAATCAAATATTGAAAAATGTCCATTTTACAAGTGAAAGAATTTTGACCAGTAAATGAACAGTTGTATTTTCCAGTGAAAGAAAATATTAAATTTATATTAATACAATGTCTAAAAATAACAAAAATTTTATGAAAAACGTTTAAAATATTCGAAAAGAATTTTTCAACTTACAATTATTTATATTTTCTTGATTATACAGCCAGAAATATTATTTACACTCGAATCTCACTATAACGAGAAGTTCGGGAGTCAAGGCTCCCTCTATTACGAGCGCAAGTGGAGAAATAAAAAATCCCCACTTTTAAGAATCGTCATTCATTTTTTTTTGTGTTTACAATTAACGTAATGTCAAAATTACAAACTTAACCTAGTTTAATTTGAACTTCAACATACAGAAAATTTATATAAGCTAAAATTTTGAAGATGTTCGAATCATTGATATAATTTAAAAAAAGAAGTGACTTTTAATGCTCATTATGATATAAATAAAATTGATTTAACCAAATTTAAATCAACAGAATGTACATTTGTATATAAATAGTAGGGGAAATAGGAAGGAAATTTTTCTCGCTATACAGAGAGACAGAGCCCTCGTTATAGAGAAGGTCGTTATAGCGAGATTTGAGTGTAACATTTTTTCTGTTTATGCTTGTTCCTTTGTCATGTTCATAACCCACCAAAATACTCAAAAATTATTTTTAGAAATAACTTGCATATTGAATCTATTTTTTTATCATAAACTATATTTTGAAAAAATAAGGAAATAAAAAAAATTCTTTTATAGTGCTGAAACCTATAATTTGTGAAATATCGTGATAAATAATCAATTTCTTCTTTTACTGGTTTTAATTATTTCACTGGTGAAACTACTCTTTGTAGATTATCGAAGGATCCTCAATCCGAAATTATAATTTTATGAGAGCCCAACACGCTACAACATTGACAGCAAGATTAAATTGGCTCTGCACTGGCTATTGGGAAGAATGTGAGCACTATCTGTTATACTTGAAGAAAAAAAGTAGCAAAGAAGAAGAGGGCAAAATTTATATCACACACACCGATTGTGCCAATATTTGGAGTAAGTAATTTTATGATATTTTATTGTACTTCCTCTTAAAGTAAGCCCTATAGTGATGTCGATTTCCGAATTTTTTAGAATCAATTATTTTTACAAATTTTCAAGTGTAGTATATGGGAAGTTCCACGTTGGGGTGCGCATGAAAAGGCCCTAAACCAGGTTTGTTAGAAATGTTATTTAATAGAATTTAATTACACAGAATATAATTTTAGTAGAATGTATTATTGTTAGAATGATAGCTTGGCTGAAAGAAAAGTAGAAGGAATTTTAATTTAGTAGAATATTTATTCGTCCGAATTATAATCTGGCAGAAAGTCAATTTGATCGAATTTTAATTTTCCAGAAATATAATTTGACCGAATATCGATTTATGCGATTCGTTTTTTCGTGGAATCGTAATTTTACAGAAGCGTAATTAAATAGAATCTGAATATTGCCGAAAATCTTTTTGATAGAAATCTACTTTATCAGAATGTACATGTTTTCGAATATTAATTTACTAGAAAGTCAACTTATCCGAATATCAATTTGATAGAATTATTTCGGCGCGAATTTTAAAATTGACCAATCAGAAATTATCAAGAAAATTGTGATTGGTCAATTTTAAAATTCGCGCCGAAATAATTCTGTCAAATAGATATTCGGATAAATTGAATTTCTACCCCAGTAGCACGTAATGTTGGGAACATTCCAGCAGTATTCCAGTAACATCGATAGCATTGAGGCAATATTGGGAATGTTAAGGCAGTGTTCTAAATATTGCTGTAATATTCCATGCTGCTTGGGTAGTAAATTAATATTCGAACACATGTACATTCTGATAAAGTAGATTTCTATCAAAAAGATTTTCGGCAATATTCAGATTCTATTTAATTATGCTTCTGTAAAATTACGATTCTACGAAAAAACGATTCGCATAAATTGATATTCGGTCAAATTAGATTTCTGTAAAATTGAAATTCGATCAAATTAACTTTCTGCCAGATTATAATTCGGACGAATAAATATCCTACTAAATTAAAATTCCTTCTACTTTTCTTTCAGCCAAGCTATCATTCTAACAATAATACATTCTACTAAAATTATATTCTGTGTAATTAAATTCTATTAAATAACACTTCTAACAAACCTGGTTTAGGGCCTTTTCATGCGCCCCCACGTTGGATTTAAGTCGACTTTTTAAAATCGGCCAAAAAAAATTTTTTTCTATTCTGTATCAAAAGGAAACAGATACGTATTTTTTTATTTTTGTTTAACTATCCAAATTTTCGAGTTATGAATTTTGAAATTTTAGATTTTTAATTGCAGACCTATATTTAGTAGCTTATAAGTCCGAAAATATTGAGTTTAGGAAAAAGTTGTTAGGAAATAAAAGTTTTGGTTTTCTTTCAACTTTAAAGAAAAGTAGGGGAGACTGGGGTAAACCCGCGCACAGGGAAAATTCGCTCACTAGCGATTTAACGCGATGAACTCAACTTAAGACGTATCTGTTTTTCTTTAATACAGAATAGAAAAAAAATATTTTTGGCCGATTTTAAGAGGTCGACTTAAATCTCACGTGGAATTGCCCATATATAATGTCGAGAGGAAAAATGTCCGAATGTATGTGTGTATGGGTGTGTGTGTGTGTGTATGTAACCGATTCTAGTGGGAAAATTTTCTTTTACGCGTCTTGACTATAGTCCAGACTATAATCAATACAGCTCTATAGAGCTGTGCAAAATTCGAACCAAACCGAGTTTAGTTCGGTTTTGGGCCGTCGAAAACTAGCACAGTTCAAATGTCGAATTTTCGACATTCGAACTAGGCGAAATATTTAAAAAAAATATATATATAAAATTTTGGTAGGTGTATTACGGTCACGAATACCGAAAATCAGACAGAAAGATTTTCAAAAAAATTTTAACAATTTTTTAATTTTTGGATTTATTGAAATAACTTTTTTCTATAATAAAATTTTTATTGATTCTTGTCAAAATTGCATTCCTGACATAAAAACGAATCGATTCATGTATATGAAGTATATATTTTATTAATATTTATAAAATTAATAAATATTTTAACTTTTCATAAAAAATTGAAATTTTGTATTTTTTGAAATTTCATCTTTACATTTTAAAATAATTATTCTAAAATAAAAAATTTAACAATTGGTATATATCATATTAAGGAAGCTTAATGATCATGGAATAAACATCTTGTTTAATTTGTAGGTATCCTGATGGCTCTTCAAAATAAGGAAGATTCAAAGCTAGAAGGTATCGAAAAAGCTTTGACGTATCCAAATATAAGAAATATGATAGGAAAAGTTTTCCGATACATAAGAAATGAAAGCTGCGAAATGTATGTAATATCTTTTATTGTAATAATATTATCTAAACAAAGAAGCTATAAATCAAACAAGTTGTGAATCCAGATGTTCATTACATGAACATCTTGCTTCCTCTTTACGATCAGCAAATAAATTTGCTTCTTTGTGAAGGATGCATTAACGACAAATATATTTAATATTTAAATGATTCGTCGGTTGGGTGCAGAAAGTTGCCAATTCAGACTAGTAGTGAAAAACGGGCCGTTTCAAAAAATACGTGAGAAACCTGCCATTTAAACTGAGATTTGAAAAACATGCTAACTCAGAATTAACGTTCATTTTTTTATTTTAGGTTGACACTTGTCAGCACAAGGAAAATTCGAAGAAAAGATTAAAAGTTATACAAAAATGAATTTTCTAGTTGCATTTCGCATAATTGTTATTTTTTGAAAAAGGAATATTTTTGACTAATTTATTGAATTAATTTATTGATTATTTATTATTTGATAGACAACTTCTTTCTTGTACTTCAAATAAAAAAAATTAAAGTAAATTTCAAGTTGGCCTGTTTTTCAAATCTCAGTTAAAATGGCAGGTTTCTCACTTGCTTTTTGAAACGGCATATTTTTCGCGGCTAGTCTGAATTGGCACCTTTTGTGCATCCAACAGATGATTATTGTAGTAATTGTAATTATAAAATCAAGAACATTTGTCTAAATGGAAAGAATAAAATTTGATTATACAGTAATATGGTTCTAAAAAACAAGAAATTTTTAGTAAAAAATTAAATTTCCAACTTTAATTATAATTAATTTTATAATTACCAATACCAATTAACTGTTGACAGTTGTCAAAGAAACTGTCAACTCTTCAAAATAATAAAAAATTATCGTCTTTATTATTTTAATTTGTATAATAACAAAAAATTAGTTTTTTCTTCTTTTTACTCTTGTTTATTTTGACTTAAAAAATTTTTTTAAAAAAACTTCTAATCAATTTATAGTGTTTTGGTTTTCGCCACACGCAAAGCAATTGAGCGGATGGGAAGAAAAACTCGCCGAGGGCTCGATTGGAAGGGATAGTTCCAGTCAGGTAGCAGTGTGTGGCCCTGAGGCACTCACTGCTACCTGACTGATATTATCCCTTACAACCACGCGCTTGGCGAGTTCTTCTCATCCGCTCATATATTGTATTTACATTTCTAGAATTAAAACCAATTATACACTGAGAAAAAACAATAATCAAATTTACTATGAGTAGTGTCAAACTTGAAAAAATTGACACTTTTCTGTTTAGATCTTAACCTTAGGAGTATTATATTTACATTCTTCATAATAAGTTTAATTATTATCATTAATTTTCCATTTTTCTCCGAGTAGACAAAAAATTTGCACTTTTAATAAAAATTCATTTTTTCTTAAAAATCATGTTGCTGTACAATAAAGTGTTATTAATTATTGAAAAATAAATCAAAAATATTATTTTTAGCATCAAATTCTTTGCAATATCTTATTCTTTGCATCGAAAATTATAGAATTAATTACAATTAAAGTTAAAAATTCACTTTTTTATTAAATTTTTTTTATTTATATTTATACTACTGCACGGAGATAAATCTGTTGCTCTTACCGAACGTATATAAGTTCATACAAAGTACTTGTAAATGTTCTTGCATAAGTTCTTACGTAAGATCTTGTACACGGTTTTTTGTCCGAGTAGTTCAAGAGCAGCAGGCCGTACTAAAAGCGCATACACACCACTACCCAAGCAAAAGTGACAACTGACGCAGTACTGCCCAGTACTGGCGGAGTACTGGCCGCCATGGTTAAACCAGTACTGGTATTTGACCGAAATGATAAGGCTTTTCCGTACTGGTTTGACGTTACTGGCGCAGTACTGGTTCAGTACTGGGGAATTTTTAATTTAATATTGCTTATAAAAGTGCAGTTGAACTCAAAGTAACTAAATTTAAGGATAGAATGATACTTTCTTAATCAAAATTATTAAAAAATTTAAATAACAATAATTAGTGGCTCATTTTTACTGCGAATTAGTTAAATTTTGCTAAATAATTAATAAAACGATTTGTTGTATCAATTTATATGAAAAATTTAACTAATCTGCAATAAAAAATTGTTCACTAATAAGTCAACAGTTTTATTAATTCAGATTTGAAATATATACATGTGTTCGATTAAAATAGTAACATTTTTTGTAAAAATTATTATTACTTACATAAATAATAAAACTCATCGCAAAATTTCAATTAGTTTTATAAATAATAAAATCTTTGCAAAAATTCAATTATTTGAAGAAAAAAATTTCACCAAAGAATTCAATATTTTTTCTTAATTTGTTATAAAATATATCGAAAATTCAATTATTTTCTAAACTTTTATGAAAGAATTCAATTCTTTTTAATTTTTAATAATATTTTTCGGAAAAATTCAATTACTTGCTAAAATTTTAATAAATCTTTGGAAACAATTGAATTATATTTATAAGTAAAGTAAATACAAACTTCACACTGCGAACAGATTACCGGAACAGAACGTTTATTAATATAGAAGATTTTTAGATTAATTAACATTTTATAATTAAGTACAAATTACCATTTTATATAGAAATACCATAGAGTCTTTATAACTTGTAGAAAAACTAATTTTTTAATGGGAAAAATATTATTTTAATGTAAAAAAATTAAAGAAAAATTTTTTCTAATATTTTTTCTGTCTACTAAAAATTCCTATAAATAATTGTTTTGTTTAATAAAAATTTTGTCAAATAAAAATGTTAAATACATTAAAATTTGATTTTTTATAATAATTATTTTTAATCAATTTTGATTAAAAATTTTTAAAAATTAAATAAATTATATGTGTATATATTATATTTATTTATATATAGATATAAACAAAAATTAAATTAAATAGTGAAATTTTTTTCTTCCTTGCAGACAAAGATTTACGCAGTTCAGGCGTTCAAAAATGTACCTATACTGCACCGGTACTTGTTTGTCGTGTTGTCTTCGTAATAATAGCACAGTACTGGCATACTAGTCTTAAAGTCCAGTACTGGCGTAGTACAGAAATTTTTTTGAAGCCAGTACTGCACCAGTACTGGTAAGCCAACTGTTGGCTTGCCAGTACTGGTGCAATACTGCGCCTGCTGTGAATACTGGAATTTGACAGAAATTTTTACTTGGGTATGCGTAAGTTGCAAGAAATCCATGCTGATTTTTTATGGACTTGACCAACTGTGGCACCAAGTGGAAAAAATCTGTGCAAAGTTATCACCGGCTTTTGCAAAATTAGGTACAGACGTCTATGCGAAAAGCGAACCGAAATGTCTCTAACGTTATTCGTAACACATTTCTCTCCGTGTGTATAAGAAAATTTTATTCTTTCTATTTATATGAATGAAATTTATTATATAAACGTCAAGTTGTATTTAAATTGATTTTAAAATGAAATATATATTTATCGTTAATGCTTCCTCCACGAGGAAGAAAATTTTTTTACTGATCATACACACAGAGAAACCTGAACTCAAAATGAGTCAAAAAAGTGACTCATTATACGCATATTATTGGCTCAGTACGGAAAAATGACAACCAGTACTGACTTTCATACTGGCCTATCCCGTGTGGAAATTGCCCGACTTCGCCTTATTTGAAGAAGGGCACTGATGAGGATTTAGTGAGGCCCACCAAACCAGTAATGTCTAGATAGGTGATAATAGGGCACTGACTAGAATGCCTTCTTTTTCTAAGTAGGAAAATCTAGCTGGATCTATTTATGACCCTATTAAATATTTCAATCAGGCTCTGACTAGAATGCCCTTTTTTCTAAACAGAGAAATCAATCTGGTGTCTATTTATGCCCCTATTAGATATTGGAATTAATGTTTAATTTCATTGACAAATCACAATTGGTAGACATTTTCTTTCTTATTTAAAATCTCTTGTAAACTAAAACATTTCAAAATTTCCAACAATTAAAATAAGAGGCCCGAGGCATGCGCACTTGCGTTTGGTGAGGGTACCTAACAGCTCTGGAAGTAATGCCTCTGGCTTGGGCTTAGTACTGAAAATCAGTAACGTAATAGTACGGATTTTCTGTTCCGACCAGTGCAATAGTAGAACAGTAATAAAGCAATGCTGCGCTAGAGAAACATAACTCCTAAACATTCACTATGAAATTTCGAAATTTAAAATTTGGAAAGAAAACAGGAAATTGGAATTTTGTTTTCAAATATAAGAAATAAAATTTATTTTTAAGGATTTAGTCTGTAATTTGATATTAGTTAACATAAATAATTCTGTATTCACATGATCTTGGAATGTGTTAAAAGAAATAGTTCGGTTTTATTTTTTTTCATATGAATTCGTGTTAATCCATTTATTTTGTAATTTATATATGTCGTAGGCAACTAGAAGAATCCGGCATAAAGCTTAATTCCTAGGCAATATGCTTACTGCCGGCAATTGGATGAATACACGACGAAATCGTTCAGATTTGTTTATTTGCCTAGGCAATAAGCTTAATGCCTGACAGTAAGCTCATTTTCCGATAAAGATTCGGCAATTAGACGAATCACATTAAATAATATATATTATTAGAAAAACATTAACAAATTTAAAGAATTGAATATAAAATGTTATTAAATAAGAAATTATAATAGTAACAGTTTTTTCACGCATTGCACGTACTGAGCCAGTAAAATGCCGGAGTTTCTATAATAGTACAAGTTACATGGAAAATCAGTACTGTCAAACATTATTATATTAGTAGTGGATCGGACGTTAACTAAGGCTGTTTACGAAAATTTCTGCCTGGGTATATCACAATACACTCGACTCTCGAATCTTTTGCATTCAATTCTTTTACACGCTCGATGCAATGTTAACACACATATCCACCAACTCACATAGTGACTAGGACAATTTGTTAAAAATATTAATGTTTAGACACTTTGGGTATGTATAATTTCAGAATTCTTCTTATAATGGTAATATTTATATTTCAGGAATGGGGATGATAAAAATCCAGAAGAAGAAAATATTAACAATGAAGATGTGGCAAATAAAGAATAATAATTTTTAAAAAAATGTTTAAAAATAAATTAATCTTAAAAATTTTATTATAAATAAATAATAATTTGGTTTTTAAAATTTCATGTTTTTAAATACAAACATCTTACAAAGTATAATTTTCTCCACAATACCTCGTTATTTAATTTAGTTTTTTATTGATACATCAGGTAAAAAATCGTAAAAATATGTCCAAAATATAATCATATCCCGTATCCCAGTATACATTTTAAGGTATAAAAATATTTTAATTCAATTTTTTATTATACAAATTAAGAATTCTTTTCATGTATAGAGGAGAACGGGACGAGGCAGCCAAGATTGCACATTTTGGTTTGCGAGGCAGTTATTTAAATGGGTTTTTTCACTTTTAATATCGCGTTAGGAAGCTTGTCTTATTGGCTAAAAAATTGCCGTAGAACATTTTGACTTAGGTTGCACTTAAAAATTTCTACAACCCTTTTCCCAAAGGACCACATTTTGACATATTTGAAAAAACGTCGGGTGAGGCGGCCAACTATTTTAATAGTTAAAAAACATAACTTAAAGTTACAATTAGTGAAACATAACAAGGAAGTTGTCCTTTACTTACTTTTATCTTGTTAGTAAACTTCAGAAATTTACATTTAAATAATATATAATAATAACATTAATTAAATTCAATTTAACATTTTTAGGAAATATAAATTTGTTATTCTTAAAAAATGGTTTATAAAATTCAATGTTAAGTTTAAAATGTATTGGAGTAGGAAAAAAAGAGAAAACATTTAGAAGAACCATTAAAATCAACAATAATAATAAATTAATCATTCATATGTATATTAAATTTCGAATTCGTAAAGTTAGAATGATAATTTGTACGTTAAAATTTCTTACCTAAATATTGAAAATAGTAGACTATATATGAAATGCAACACACTGCTTTAAAAGAAAACAGGTAAACATAAAGTAACTTACGGTTCAGTTTTCGGGTATATATATTTATAAAAAAACTATAATCCTTCGTACCTGACGTCATATCTAATGTTTCCTAATTTCCATTAGAGAAACCATTAATTGATAAATACGTAATTTTGAATAAATTCTTTTTCACTGTTTTGTGAAAATAAATTCTTATTTTCACTGTTACAAGAGAAATTCAACCAAACTATTGCAAACATTTATTTTCGAAATGCATGTATTATAATAAAGTTAATAAAAAGAATTATAAATGAAATATGTAACATTAATATAATTATAATAATAATTATAATAATAATAATAATAATATATTTTTAAAAGTACATACCTTTCAAAACACCTTGAATTATTAAAAAAAAATTAGTAGTTAAAATATTTTATTTATAACTTACTAAAAAAATTGATTATCTTTTTTACACATAAATGTTTGGATGTTGATAGTTGTCCCCATAAAAAGAGATAGGTGTATACTTTAACAGCACTCAGCAGCTCAGCGTATCATGCATTTCCAAATGTTAAAAGCGAAATAAAATTCTCAAAGTGGAAAAAGTTGTACTTATATTAATTATTAACCTTACTATCTTTGAAGAATAAATTAACTGTTTTCTAAACTGTTCCTAAAAAGAAATATTGTAATTTTATAAACACGATTTTATAATGTTGAATTGTCAATTAGCTAAATTAACGCGTCACGTGTAATTCTTAATTCTATTGTCAATTTCCAATTAAATTACGTAAGACATTTTTTGGGTAAATTTGACCCCCCCCTCCCAATATATTTTACATACATTAGCGCCATTTTTCCTATTGTGAGTAAGATCTTGCTGACCCCCCCCCCCTCCCCCCTAAATGTCTTACGTAATTTATTATTCACCACACTGTAAAAAAAATGTTCTAAATTAGAGCTGATTTCGGTATTAAAATAGAACAAAATTACTATTTAGTACCAAAACTGGTTCCAAATTAGTACATTTCTTTTAACAGTGCAAATGTAATTTTTCCGAACTGCACTTTTGCTAATAGTCATTTTTGCGAAATGTCATTTTTACAAATTGTCAATTTTGTGAATAGCCGTTTTTGCGAATCGCCATTTTTATGAATTGGCACTTTTCCGAAAAGTCTTTTTTGCGAAAATGACAATTCGCAAAAGTGACAATTCGTAAAAATGTCGATTCGCAAAAATAACGATTCGCAAAAATGAAAATTCGTAAAAATGACTATTCGCAAAAGTGCAGTTCGGTAAAATGACATTTTTTGGGAATAATCATGCGTCCCGTGGCCACCAAAACTCATGAATAAAATTCACGGTTTTTTCAAGGTTTCAAGATTTCCATTGGAGTATGAGAGACAGACATTAGTCTTTCTCTTGTACTCAAATGAAAAGTTTTTTGTTTTGAAAATTTTTACTGAAGGTATAAATGTTCCCTTATGTAATTAAATTTTTAACTTTTTACAATTCCACAGCAAAAATATTTATTTGAGATTATAACTCGATTACATATATTTTACGTTACATAAAAATTCGATAATATAGAAATACTACGATATAAACATTCTGATACTTGACCAATTTTTTAGGTTATAATCCTTTTATATAAACTTTCATGTACTTAAAGTTTCATTTAAGCAAAATTTTTATTTTTTAAAATACATACTATAAAAAACTCTGAACAACTAAATGTTCTATTCTTTAATATTTCTTTACATGGATATTTTTATAAATTAAAATACATTTAAATAAAAATAGTAATTAATAAATATTTCTTCAAATACTAATTTCTTGTGATAAAAATTTGTTTTTTGTTTTAAAGCATTGCAAAAGTCTTTATAATCCTAACCAGTTCGCACTTTTTTTCAGTCCCCACTTCACTTATAGACACATATAAGACACTTTTACCGTCTACATTATAAGTCTTAAATTATAAGCACTGAAAAAGACTAGTTTACATTTTTAAGACGCAAAAAGTGTCTCAAATTTTTAGACACTTTGAATGAAAGACAGATGAAATAGTCACACGCATAGAAAGGGTTTGCTGTGGCAGCGAACATTTTGCTGCCACAGCAAACCTTGTTCGTTGAAATAGGAACAACGAAAAAGTTCGCTGTGAGATCAAACAAGTTCGCTATGACAGCAAACTCGCATAAATTTTTACTAATGTTTGCTGTGACAGCTAACATGTTCGCTGCCACTGCAAACTTCTTAGCTGTGGTAGCAAATTTTCAGAGATTTCATAGCAAACATCTGTTTACTGCTAGAGCTAATTTTTTTTCCGTGCATTTATTCTAGACTAAACGTTTTCAAAACGACTAATGTCTTACAATAAGACGTTTTGAAGACGCTAGTTTTTGCAGTGGTGGAATTTTAAGTCTAATTTCAATATTTTAGGGTTCTTTAAAGATACTTTACTTATTATTTAATAGTCTCGACTCTTTGGTAAAAAATCTAAAATTATAAAAAAAATTATAGAAAATTATCAAAGATTAAAAAATCCGATTTTTTTAAAATTCAACATTTTTCCTCCTCTTTTATGGAATTTAGCTTTATTATTTTTGGGCTCTTTGAAAGTACCTTACTTATTTAATAGTCTCAAATCTTTGGTAAAAATCTAAAATTATCAAATTTCAAAAAATACAAAAAACCGAATTTCTTAAAATTTAACATTTTTTCCTCTCTTTTATGGGATTTAGCTTCTTTATTTTTGTGCTTTTGGAAAATGTTTTACATATGACTTTTAAAATAATGACAATGACTTTTAATAAATAACGCGCATGCGCATTGTGCAACTATCTTCGTCACTCTTGAAAGTGTGGTTATGTTTTATTGTTGACAATATATATTACACTATTAAATAATATTAATAAATTGTAATTTAGAAAATGTGTGAGTAGATATTAATTATATTAGCATTATAGCGATTGTAACATTATATTATATTGTATTCATTCACTTTATCATACAAAGAAAAAAATTACTCCGGTTCGACAAAAATAATCTTTTTATTAATATCTACTCACACTTATATTACAATTTATTAATATTATATTATATTGTACTTACTCTTCTCTTTGCTGTTTGTTAATTAATATTTTTTCTTATTTAAATCTTGATTTTCCTGTATAGTTGCTGTTGTCAACAATAAAACATAACCACACTTTTCTAACTCGCACGTAAAAATAATGATCTCTCTCATCGTTTTTTCAAGAGTGACGAAGATAGTTGCAAACTGGGTATGCGCGTTATTTTTGAGAAGTCTTTACTACTCAGTGAACCAAGGCAGACATTTGGCACGGAATCTCACTGGTAGTACAGTCTCATCAGTCTCCTTATTATTACTGCGTGACGGGTGTGCAAGAGCAATGTCAATGTTTCGAGTTTCACGTGTTCGAGTTCGATTTTCTTTCATTCGAGCTATTGTGTATCGACTATTGTGTATAGTCTTTTTTTAAGAAAGGAGATTTTCTGCTGTTTTAATTAATAGTAATTATTTATAAATTAAGTAGTTATATTATTTATCATTATTTTCTTTAAATTTAAATAATTCAAAGAAAGGTTAAAAGTATATTGCAATGTAAAAATAGTATTTTTTGTTTAATTTTCATATGATAAAACACATGGACAAATGCCACTCTCGCCATCTGTCGTGCAAAACGCGCGGCGACATATCAACAGCTTGTAGGTAACCGTCTTTCACTATTTTCATAGCTACTATATATACATTATTCGTACTATTAAAACATTAACTTTTATTAATTATAACACATTATAATAATAAAATTAGACTTTTTAACTATTTATCTGACATTAAAAAATGATGACAATAACACTTTCTCAATAAATACACAACAATTTATCAATACACATTCACTTGACATTTCCACATATTTTATCTTTTATTTCACTTAATTTACATTAATTGGTAACAAATAAGGTCACAAACGATTAATAAACACTTTTTATACAAAACCCAATACTTACTTTATCTTATTTTTATATTTAAAACACTTTTTTTGTTAAAGTCAACTTTTGACGGATTCTCGACGCTCTGTGCGTCGAGAAAGCGTCAGCCCGATCCCCCAGGGTAAAATTTGAACGAATGCCCTTATATAATAAACACAATATATATATAAGGAGAGCAGTTATAAAAATATATATTTTATATATGTTGTATGTGAGTCTCATCGTTTAGAACAAAATGTTTCTTTCGATGTTTAAAAGACCCTCTTCATATTATATATTTTATACTCTCTCACTCATAATAATATAAAAAAAATTATATGAAAGCTTGAGTGTTCTGAGAGTGTATTATTTTATAATATTACTTGAAAGATATATTCAAAGCTCCCTGGTTGATCCTGCCAGTAGTCATATGCTTGTCTCAAAGATTAAGCCATGCATGTCTAAGTGCATGCCATATTAAGGTGAAACCGCGAATGGCTCATTAAATCAGTTATGGTTCCTTAGATCGTACCCACATTTACTTGGATAACTGTGGTAATTCTAGAGCTAATACATGCAAACCAGAGTTCCGACCAGAGATGGAAGGAACGCTTTTATTAGATCAAAACCAATCGGTGGCGGGCTTTGCTCGTCCACCGTTTACTTTGGTGACTCTGAATAACTTTGTGCTGATCGCACGGTCTCGTACCGGCGACGCATCTTTCAAATGTCTGCCTTATCAACTGTCGATGGTAGGTTCTGCGCCTACCATGGTTGTAACGGGTAACGGGGAATCAGGGTTCGATTCCGGAGAGGGAGCCTGAGAAACGGCTACCACATCCAAGGAAGGCAGCAGGCGCGCAAATTACCCACTCCCGGCACGGGGAGGTAGTGACGAAAAATAACGATACGGGACTCATCCGAGGCCCCGTAATCGGAATGAGTACACTTTAAATCCTTTAACGAGGATCAATTGGAGGGCAAGTCTGGTGCCAGCAGCCGCGGTAATTCCAGCTCCAATAGCGTATATTAAAGTTGTTGCGGTTAAAAAGCTCGTAGTTGAATCTGTGTCGCACGCTGTCGGTTCGCCGCTCGCGGTGTTTAACTGACATGCTCGTGAGACGTCCTACCGGTGGGCTTAGCTCCTTCGGGGGCGGTCCAACTAATATCCCATCGCGGTGCTCTTCACTGAGTGTCGAGGTGGGCCGGTACGTTTACTTTGAACAAATTAGAGTGCTTAAAGCAGGCTATCATTTGCCTGAATATTCTGTGCATGGAATGCACAGATTATATTTATATCAAAACAAAACTCTATAGCCAATGATGTACGTAGCGATCTGCAATCCACCGAAAAGATAAGCAATATGAAAGGGAAATAAGACCAAAATCCACTGGTAAGCTAAAGCGAGGAACGGTGGGGCATCGTCTATAGCGCCGAGCGCAATAAACTGAGGCATTTTTTTTTTTTTTTTTTTTTTTTTTTTTTTTTTTTTTTTTTTTTTTTTTTTTTTTTTTTCTGTGCATGGAATAACTCTGCCAAATGCCGGTCCCAAGCCCGGAAGCGTATCTACCTGTTGGGTATGAAAGAGGAGGGTAGCGTCCCAAAAAACCAACTGGTGTCAACGTGAAGAAGCCAAAAGGTATAAATGGTAATGGATGTTCTACTTCTCAGCGATGGTGATGCACTGAGTAGCAAGTAATGGTTGTGTCTGGACGAGATGGCAGGAGTGCGAGGTGTGAAGATCGTTGTCACCCAACCGGAGCGCGAGGGTACCCTTCAAAAGACAGGAGCTCTCCTTCGGATGGGGAGGGCAGCGTAAGCCTGTGCCGCGTAGTAGTACCAGGGCCCGGGTCAGATTTGCCACCTGTACTTGGCTGCCCTGTAGCAATACGTGTAAAGTATGTCTGTTGTCCTACCACGTCAGAATGGCTCCTGACTGGGGAGTGGATAGGAAGCGACAAGTTGCTGATGCTCTTAAGGCCACGGAGAAACTGGAAGGGGGGCAACACGTGATCTGAACACTGAGTGCGACCGTCACTTGTCAAAGGGCACAACCATAACAACAAAATATCACCAACAAAACCAAAAAACTTATGACAATGTCTACAATAAACAAATGTGTCAAAGTTACGCAAAAACCGGGTTCCCCGACCCAAAAACCAAACAAAGAGAAGGAGAGAGAGCAGAAGAAGATAGCCAGGGATAAGACCGATCCCAAAATTAAAGTAAGCAGACTGGAAACAGCAACGACCTCAAAACCGCAAAAAAACAACAACTACAGCAACAACAACAATTCCGAAAAACAAAATCGTCAAGGGTAATAAAGCGCCTACGAAAGATGCAGAGGAGATGGAAGTTGAGCCCACTCCCTACAAAAGAAAGCACAGGGACGATGATTCTCCTGAATCGTCTCCCATTATGAACAAGAAAAAACCGACTAAGGAACCAGAGATCGTAGTACTTGATGAGGTGGAGAAACCCGCCTCAGAAGAGGAAAAGATCGCTTTTGATGAAATTCCGAGTGTGATTCAGAAACACATCTCGGTAATCAGGAAGGTGGTAAGAGAAGACGAGGGGGCTGACGCAAGTCTCGACGCTCTTGTCTCTTTTCTCTACCAATTCCACGGTAGAGTCAACCACCTTCAAGGGAGATTGGAGGAGAAGGGAAGGGCGACCGCGACGCCCTCCTACGCAGCAGTAGCTGCGTCAAGTCCTCCAAACACGCACAAACTGTCCGCTCCAAAACAACTGAAATCGGCGGCCATTCGGCCGCCACAAAATGTTGTCTTTGTTAAATCAAGGACAACAGACGATGACGCTGACACAACGAAGACAAAACTTATGTCGTGCTTCAATCCCCAAAAGGAGAAAGTGCAAATAAAAAACATAAGAAAAACTAAGAACGGACTACTTGTAGAAACAACAAACGAACAAGGTCTCCTGAAGATTGAGCAAAACACCAAATTGAACGAGGTCTTTGAAATTCAAAGGCCCAAAAGGAGAAATCTTAAAGTCATTATTTATGATGTTCCGAAGGATTTCTCTGAAGCTCAGTTAACAGAGGCAGTTCTAAACCAAAACCTGACAGACATAACTACACTTGAACGCAACTGCACTCCCCGCTTCAAAACGGGGAAAAGAAGTACAGAAACAGTCAACTGGGTGGTGGAGGTTTCTCCGGAAATTCGAAACGCTCTCTTGAAACTTGGTAGAATCTACGTGGGATGGCTTGCATGTAAAGTGCAAGATTTCATCCTGGTAACTAGATGTTTCAAATGCTTGGGTTTCGGACACATCTCTAAGCACTGTGATAAGGAGACACATTGCTCCTCCTGTGCGGAGAGTGGACACAACCATAAGGATTGTCCAAATAAGGACAAGCCTAAAGCATGCATAAACTGCAAAAGACGTAATATAAATCATAACCACGACCCAATGGACAAGCGTTGCCCAACACATAAAGTAGCTTTGGAGAGAACAATAAATTCAACAAACTATGGACCGTAAAACGGTCGATAACACTCATAAACACTCAAATACAATTAAAGTGGTGCAGCTAAACTGCCGCAGAGCAGCCAAAGTTCTTCCAGAACTAAGGCGTAGAGCAGTAGAAAATGGCATTGACATCTTGCTGTTGCAAGAACCTTACTCAAGGGAGAACAAAGTAATTGGATTAGGAATGACTACAAGAATTGTTGCAGACGACTCAGAATTTCCATGGGCCGCAATTGCTGTCCTTAACCCAGACTTACAAGTTCTAAAGTTAACTCACTTGTGCTCTCCACACTTAGCGGTAGCGCAGGTGAGCAATGGCTTAAGCAATTTTTACATAGCAAGCGCATACTTTCAACTCAGTCATGAGATTGAACCTCATATTGAAAACCTTGAGCAGGCTCTCACAAATCTGGGCGGAAGGAATACAATTGTAGGCATAGACTCCAATGCTAAATCTCCTATATGGGGAGCTTCAAACAGAGATCAGAAAGGGAAAATACTTGAAGACTTTATTGCAGAGTGGAACCTTGTTGTGATTAATAATCCTAACGACCTTCCTACAAGCTGTAGCGAACGTGGCGAAGGTCATGTAGACGTAACACTCATGACTCCTAGCAGTTTAAATAGGTGTTTTAACTGGAAGGTGAGGGATGAAATTAAGAACACAAGGAGACACAACACATCTGCTACAACATATGAAAATCGGCTTAAGTCTTATTCAACATCAAAAGCAAACTGGGATCTCTTTGATAGCAAGCTATTGGAGTCTTGGAATAACATGGAACATGGAATAAATTCTATAAAATCAAGAACGGATGTTATCCTAAGAGTGAGGGAATTGAATCACTGTCTAAGAACTGCGTGCAACGAAGCCATACCACGAAAACATCAAACAACAAAAAATGTTCCCTGGTGGAACGCAAATCTCTCAAAGCTACAAAAGAAAGCATATAAAACAAGACGGGCCTTCCAAAAAGAGAAGGACCCGGAGAAAAGGCAACAAATGTTTAAGGTCTATAAGGAAACTAAAAATATCTATACGTCAACCATCAGAAACACTAAGAATGCCAAGTGGAAGGAGTTTGTCACGATAAATGGGAACCAAAACCCCTGGAGCTTTGTTTACAAATTGCAAACAAACAAGCTTAAATGCAGGAGGATTGCGAGTAACATAAAAATTGACGGACAATATACAACAGACTGGGCAAGTACCAACAAAGCTATGCTGGATTCACTATTCCCAATGGATTCTGAGATTGGGGAGACAGAAGGTCAACAAACAATAAGAAAAGAAAACCTAAATATTCCTGAGGGTGAGACTGAAGAATTTACAATGGAGGAACTAGTAGCAACAATAAATAAGATGAAACCTGGAAAGGCCCCAGGGCCTGACAGTTTCACTCTTATAATAATACAAAGGGCATTCCAAGTAATTCATACTGGATTACTTAAAATATATAATAAATGCTTGCAACATTCAGTCTTTCCCAATGAATGGAAAATAGGTAAAGTCATAACCATCTTAAAGGGTGAGGACAAAGATCCCACCAACCCTCGATCATTCAGACCCATATGTCTCCTACCCATCTTGGGCAAAATCCTAGAGGCATTGATACTACGCAAGCTTAACATTAAACTAGAACCGGCACTATCACCAAGACAATACGGCTTCAGACGTGAAAGATCTACTGAAGACGCCATAACTGAATTCAGAAACCACATATCAAACTCACAAGCAAAATATGTTATAGCAATCTTCCTTGACATTGAAAAGGCTTTTGACAACGTATGGTGGCCGAGCGTTATGCAAGGCCTCAGACGAATTGACTGTCCGACTAAACTGTACAAACTAATAAACAATTACTTACACGACCGCTCCGTGTTGATCAGGGATGGTTGCCAAGAGATCATCAAGAAAATTAATAAAGGATGTCCCCAAGGTTCTGTCCTGGGTCCTGCTCTCTGGAATATAGTCTTCGACCCAAATTTGAGAGCGCTGGAAAATCTTGATTGCCAAGCCGTCGCTTATGCAGACGACGAAGTGGTTTTGATTGAAGGCAACTCCAAAAAGGAATTAGAGACAAGAGGTCAAATAGCCATTAACTCAATAACTGATTGGTGCAAAGAAAATAAACTGGCCCTCGCACCAAGCAAGTGTGTCCAGCTAATGGTCAAGGGCTTTCTTAATAAGAAAGCACCTCCCATAATAAAAATTAATAATAAGAGAATCAGAAGAGTTGAAAAATATCAATATCTTGGCGTTACATACGGCTCTGCCGGTGTATTTGGCATAACAGTAACACACCATGTCGAGGATGTAGACCGGAGAACAAGGAAACTATTCCATAGCTTAGCTAGGCAAGCCAGAGACGAATGGGGACTAAGATACAAGACTTTAAACCTTATATACAAAGGACTTTATGTCCCAATTACCACCTACGCTACTGCTGGGTGGTACGACAAGATCTCAAAGACATCTAAGCGAACACTTGAATGGTCTCAAAGGCACGCCTTGATCAAAATCACGGGTGCTTACAGAAACACCTCAGCGCACTCCATGACGGTATTGACGGGAAACATTCCTATCAATCTTGAATGTGAGAAGCGCACAGCATACTACAACATCCGCAGACGACGAAACTTTACACTACAAGACATCACTTTCGAATTTCATGACACTGACACGGAGACCGAACTAAACCAGGCACAACAAACATACAGAAAACAGGTTTACCTCACCCTGCTAGATCACTGGCAGGACTGTTGGAACACCTCAGAAAAGGGAAGAAGCACATACAAGTATATTCCTAACATTCGAACCAGATTAGGGCGTGTATGGCTCCATCCTAACCGTTGGACAATACAATTCCTTACTGGTCATGGCAACTTTAAAACAGTTAAAAGCAGGTTCAAAATAATAACTGAGGAAGAGGACACATGTACATGCGGTGAACGAGACTCACCAGAACATGTTCTAAAGTTCTGTCCAAAATACGACGCACTAAGACAAACACTACTAACAAGCATCAACACCACACACATAAACGAACAACACCTACTGAAAGACAGAAAAAACTTTATAGCATTTGAAACTTACGCGACAAACGTACTGAAAACCAAAGAGGCTTTAGAAGCCATAGAACAAGACTTATAACCATAGCACAGATTATATTTATTTCAAAACAAAACTCTATAGCCAATGATGTACGTAGCGATCTGCAATCCACCGAAAAGATAAGCAATATGAAAGGGAAATAAAACCAAAATCCACTGGTAAGCTAAAGCGAGGAACAGTGGGGCATCGTCTATAGCGCCGAGCGCAATAAACTGAGGCATTTTTTTTTTTTTTTCTGTGCATGGAATCCCTGTCTAGGGGTTGAAAGACCTTGACGTGGTGACAGGGCTCACGGCTACCGTGCCAAGAAGCAACCCCCCTAATCCAATATAAAGTGTATGCAACCGTGCTGATGGATGAATGGCACTAGGGTTACAAATTTGCTCACACTCTCGGTGGACGGGTGTTGGTTGGCGTCCTGCAGCTCTGCTGCTTAGCTGCCCTTGTAAAGCTCAGGGGAATGCGGTGGCAGGCGGGGATAACAGTCTTCTACTTGGTTGCTTGAGGGGGTGCAAGCGAAGGTGTCTCGAACGGTAGCACTTATCTTGGGGAGACCAGGCGACCTCTCCTAGTACATAGCCTTATTGTGCAAGGGGCTCTGCACGATGGACCTTATTGAACCCTCACAGAAAATTTTTCCCAGTCCTAAGGGCTGCAGGTTGGAAGCGTGGCTGAAGGAGCGGATTGCTCTCTCTGTTGTTCTTTTGACATATCTGCATGTCTAATGAAGACAGGGGTACGAAACAGAATGTCAAACACAAAAATTAGCTTCGGAAAGGGAGAAGGGAAAGAAGGAGAAGTGATGGAAATTGAAACGGAGGAGTTCAAAGTACCGAACTGTAATGAAATGAAAAGGAAAACAAGAAGAAAGAAGTTTTCGATGAATGACAGCAAAGCATCGGATTCAGAACAATCTGATGCGGCTGTTTCCTCTAAGGGAGGAAAGAGATCAAGGGTGAACGCATCATCAGAATCTGATTCTGATGAAGAACGCTCATCATCAGTAAAGAGATCGAAAAACGATAAAGCCAGAAAAGTTAAAGACATTTCTCAGGAAGAGAAATTAACTACAAAGGGTGTACCTGAATATGCTCAACAGCATATCTCATGTATACGCAAAGTAATAAGAGGTAACGATGATGCTGAAGACAGTTTGGATGCACTCGTTACTCTCATCTTCCAGCTCACTGGAAGTCTAAGCAAATTAGAAGGAAAGTTGGAGGAGAGGAAAAGCAAGGTGAGCACGGCACCTTCATATGCAGCCGCTGTTGCAAGTATGCCTGCCCTGAAACAGCAACAAAAATTATCTGCTCCTAAGCAATTAAAACAGGCTGCCATTAGGCCGCCACAAAATATCATCTTTTTAAAGCCAAAGACAATGGACGAAGACGCAGACAAGACCAAACAGAAACTGATGTCGTGCTTTAATCCTCAGAAGGAGAAAGTACAAATCAGGAATATGAGAAAGACAAAACATGGCCTCTTAATAGAGACAACGACAATGGACGGAATAACAAAGATGGAACAAAATAAAAGCTTGAACGAGGTCTTTGAATTTCAAAAATTTCCAAAAGACTTTTCAGAAACACAACTAACAGAGGCGGTAACAAATCAAAACCTAAGTGACGTAACAGTTTCTGACAGAACTTTTATTCCCCGCTTTAAGACAGGAAATAGACACACAGACACAGTAAACTGGGTGGTAGAGGTTTCCCCGGAAATCAGAAACACTCTTCTAAAACTGGGCCGAATATACGTGGGATGGCTTGCATGTAAAGTGCATGACTTCCTCCTCGTGACAAGATGCTTTAAGTGTTTGGGATATGGTCACATCTCAAAACACTGCGATAAGGAGACTCATTGCTCCTCCTGTGCGGAGAGTGGCCATAACCATAAAGATTGTCCGAATAAAGAAAAACCAAAGTCTTGCATTAACTGCAAAAGGCGTAAAATAGACTATAAACACGACACAATGGATAAAAAGTGTCAGTCATATAAAGTAGCTCTGGAGAGAACCATCAATACAACCAATTATGGACCGTAAAGCGCTCAACAATAATAGTCATTTAAACTGTTGTATTAAAGTGGTGCAGATAAACTGCCGCAGAGCGGCAAGAGTTCTCCCAGAACTCAGACACATAGCAGTTGAAAACGGCATTGACATCATGCTGTTGCAGGAGCCTTACTCCAGGGATAACAAACTAATAGGCTTGGGAATGGGTACAAGAATCGTTAAGCACGACTCAGAGTTCCCTTGGGCCGCAATTGCTGTCCTTAACCCAGAGCTGCAGGTTCTAAAGTTAACTCACCTGTGCACTCCGCACCTGGCGGTAGCACAGGTGGTAAATGGCCAGAACAATTTCTACATTGTTAGTGCTTACTTCCAACTAAGTCACGAAATAGAACCACATATAGAAAATCTAGAAAATGTGCTTAGCAGCTTGGGCGGAAGGAATACAATTGTTGGGATTGACTCCAATGCTAAATCTCCACTCTGGGGAGCTAGAAAAAGAGACCAAAAAGGCAAAGTACTCGAAGACTTTATTGCCGAGTGGGGACTCGTTGTGGTTAATAACCCGGATGATCTCCCCACCAGTTGCAGTGAAGTAGGAGAAGGATATGTAGATATAACAATAACAACTGCAAGTACAATTAACAAATGCTCCAACTGGAAAGTCAGGGATGCATGGACTTCTAGTGATCATAGGGCAATTACCTTTGATATTACATACACAAAGAAACACAAATCATCTACTAGAACCTATGAAAATCGGCTTAAATCATACTCTACCTCTAAAGCCAATTGGGATCTCTTTGATAGCAAGCTACTGGAGTCTTAGAATAGTCTGCAACATCAAATGAACTCAAGAAATGAAGTAATCCTAAGAGTAAGGGAACTCACTCACTGCTTAAGAAATGCGTGTAACGCGGCAATACCACGAAAACACCAAAGACCTAAGTCCATCCCATGGTGGGATGGAAACCTCTCCAGACTACAGAAAAATGCCTATAAGGCAAGGCGTACTTTTCAAAGACAGAAGGACCCAAACAAGCGTATTCAACTATACAAAGTCTATAAAGAAACCAAAAACATCTATACGTCCGCAGTTGCAAGTACAAAGGAGTCCAAGTGGAAGGAGTTTGTCACGTTGACTGGGAACCAAAACCCCTGGAGCTTTGTATACAGACTACAAACAGATAAACTAAAGCACAGGAGAATTGCTAGTAATGTTAAAATAGATGGAGAATATACATTAGATTGGGCAAGTACAAACAAAGCAATGCTTGATCAACTGTTTCCAATGAATTCTGAGATGGGAGAGACTGAGGAACAGCAAAATATAAGGCTTGACAATCTGATTATCCCAGAGGGAGAGACTGATGACTTCACATTAAAGGAATTAATACAAACACTTAACAAAATGAAACTTGGAAAGGCTCCAGGGCCCGACAGTTTCACTCTTGAAATAATACAAAGAGCATTCCAAGTAATTCACACTGGCCTGCTTGACATCTACAATAGTTGCCTAAAATATTCAGTCTTTCCCAATGAATGGAAAATTGGAAAAGTAATTACAATACTAAAGGGTGAGGACAAAGATCCTACCAATCCTAGATCCTTTAGACCAATATGTCTCTTACCTATTTTGGGTAAAATCCTGGAAGCATTGATTCTAAGAAAACTTAATATCAATTTAGAACCGGCACTATCACCTAATCAATATGGCTTCAGACGTGGTAAATCTACTGAAGACGCTATAATTGAATTGAGAGAACATATAACAAATTCAAAATCAAAATACGTTATAGCAATTTTCCTTGACATAGAAAAAGCATTTGACAATGTCTGGTGGCCAAGTGTTATGCAAGGCTTAAGACGAATTGACTGTCCGACTAAACTGTACAAACTAATTAACAACTACCTCACAGATCGCTCTGTTCTGATCAGGGAAGGAAGCCAAGAGATGTTCAAGAAAATCAATAAAGGATGTCCCCAAGGTTCTGTCCTGGGTCCTTCTCTCTGGAATATAATCTTTGACACAAATCTGAGAGGTCTAGAAAACTTGGAATGCCATGCCGTGGCGTATGCTGACGACGAGGTAGTACTGGTTGAAGGCAACTCTAAAAGAGAACTGGAAATGAAAGGGCAAATAGCGATAGACTCAATTACACAGTGGTGCAGCAAGAACAAACTGGCCCTTGCACCTAGCAAGTGTGTCCAGTTAATGGTAAAGGGCTTCCTTAATAAGAAAGCACCTCCCATAATAAAAATAAACAATAAAAGAATTAAAAGAGTCGAAAAAGTCAAACACCTTGGAACTACTTTCGGTTCAGCAGGTATACAAGGAATAACAGTTACTCACCATGTCGAAGATGTGGACCAGAGAAAAAGGAAACTATTTAGCAATCTATCTAGACAAGCCAGAGACGAATAGGGACTCAGATATAAATCATTAAACGCAATATACAAGGGACTAT
>JAVJHS010000097.1:0-7500 GCA_032873175.1 Leptopilina drosophilae | reverse complement strand
GGATCTTCCTTGCTGCGAGGCTTCCGTGACGGTTCTGCCGTCGTGGTTGTCCTCTTCGGCCGCCATTCAACGCTCAACTCAGAACTGGCACGGACGAGGGGAATCCAACTGTCTAATTAAAACAAAGCATTGCGATGGCCCTCGCGGGTGTTGACGCAATGTGATTTCTGCCCAGTGCTCTGAATGTCAACGTGAAGAAATTCAAGCAAGCGCGGGTAAACGGCGGGAGTAACTATGACTCTCTTAAGGCTGATGTGCCCCAGAGAATAGATCCTATTCTATTTACTGGCGTGATACACATTAGATCCGAACCTTAAGATCCACACGCTAACCAAGAACCTCCTCGTGGTAGATTTGGATATGGATATTAATCCTAACTAATGCTTGCTATGGCGTGTCGATTGGTGAAACCCTCGGGTGTAGTCGACTGAGTTTCTAGACACAGTGTCTGGGAATTGGAAGTAAATGTATAGGGTGTCTGGCGCCTTAATTGACGGTAGTAGTTGCTGGGGACTCCAGGAGGGCTCTACTGGAGTGTGCTCAGACGGTTGTCGATACAGTCTCTGGCTGGTGTGAGACTAATGGCCTCCAGTTGTCGAAGACCAAAACGGAGATGGTGTACCTTAAATTCAACCCCCCCACAACAGAAGGCAATCAGGGTATTACCGGGAGTACAGATACCCCTCTGACGAAAGCAGAAGAGCACCTGTCGTCAAGCTGGACGGCAAGTCGATTGCGCTCAAGAAGAGTGTCAAGCTACTTGGTGTCCATATTGACGACGGTCTCAAGGTAACGACTCACTGCACAAAAACAGCGGACAAATTGAAAAAAATTAGTGGCAGCCATCCGCGGTGCGGCGCCCAGCAGGTGGGGATTGGACTTCCGTACACTTCAACTGGTGTACGGGGGTCTATTCCCTTCCATCGCGGGGTATGCCGCGGGCGGATGGGCCGACCTAGCGACTGAAACGGACATACGCAAACAACGTACTGCACAAAGACAGGCACTGCTGATGATGACAAGGGCCTACGCGACGGCATCCGGGAGCGCGTTGTGCGTGCTTGCGGGAGTCATACCCGTGGACTTATTCCTTCGGGTAAGGGTGGCGATGCACCGTGTGAGGAAGCGCTGGAGCTTCCGCCATGGTGACTTGGAGATTGAGGGTCAGAACATCGACCGGAGTGCGAGGACAAAGGTGAGAAGGGAGACGGTGCGACTCTGGCAAGAGGTGTGGTCTGGCGACGCGGTCGGAAGGATAACGCACCTATGGTTCCCGGACGTCCAGCGTCGCTTAAACAGCGCATGGATCTCCCCGGGGTACCACACATCGCAACTCCTAACCGGTCACGGGGACTTCTTGGCCAAATTATGGCGGTTCAGTCTGGTTGACGGGCCGGAGTGTTTGTGTGATGCCGCGGAGGAAGACATGGTGCATGTCCTCACGGCGTGCCCGCTTCACACCACAGAGCGCGAAAAGCTTAAGGTCGGAATAGGGGAGGAAATAAACTGGCCAGCCTCAGTGGAGCGCATGACCAATCGTGGTGGGTTCAGGCATCTGGAGTCCATTGCTCGACAGGTGATTGACAAAAAGGAGGAACGTTGGCGCGGATAAGACGGTGGGAGAAGTACTCTACGGCAATAAGACCCTCAACAAGGGTCCGGCCAACAGGGACAATCTCCCCCATTCTACTCCATACACACTTCAACAGCACTCGACCCCCACAATGGTCCGGCAAATGGAAGGAAAGCACACGCAATATTCTGCCCGCGCCAGACCTGCTAAAAGGGTCAAGCGGGCAAGAATTATGCACCGTGTGCTGTGCACAGTAAATTTTTTTTTTTCAGGCCTACCACAACATCGGTGAGCGGAGCTTAGCTCGGAGACGGAACCTCCACCAGGTCCCCGCTGGGTACTTCGCCGTCCCCCTTCCCTTTAATCTCTTCGGATTTTATTGGGGCGAGGGGCGGCGATGCTAACCGTCTCCTCCTGGAAGGGCGCTCGGTCTTTTAACGTCGTTTTGGCTCAAAAGCCTTACAACGACAATTTTTCCATCCTCGCCCCCTCCGGAGCATCGGCATTGAGGAAGTTCGCCTAATCAATGTCGTTTCTCTATGTCGTGTAGTGATTTCGCTGAAAAGTAGATTGCTTTTTAACACCGGGAGTATAGTCCTTAAGGACCTAGGTATCCCTGCCGACCCAGTCGGCACAGCGCAATTCTGTCCCTATCTACTCCCCCCAGGGACGCATGATTCCTGCGATGGGCATGGCGAACCCAGGGTCCCGAGCCACCTCAGGGAGGACCTCGGACCTACGGGCAGTGACGACCCCAGCGTCACCCGAGTCAACCCCGTCCGTTGGGATTATAAGCGGACGCATCACAGGGGGCTAGTTCCTACGGGCCTGAGAAACCCGGTGCTACCTGACTTCTCCAGGGGAAAGCGAATTTATTCACTCTACGGGGGTTGGCAAGTCCCGGAGCCCTAGCTGGCAGTGCCGTATGGTCTGCGGCAAGTCTAATATCGAGGACTATCCGACAGGGGGACCTCGGTCCTGCGGGTGTGACGAACCCGGGATACCTCAGTCTTGAACGACTGTTCTCAGTGTCGTCGATTCGAATGGGACACGCTGAGAGCAGCGCCGTGGTTGGGCCGGCATCAGAGAATAGCTAATCCAGCTAGTCACAGAGCGTGTCGTAAGAGGCGACTAACGTGATATTTTATTTTTATTTTTTTCATTTGAACGCAATACGCCTGTCTAGTGCAGGCATGGTGAGACTACGGTCTGGAAGCAGAACCTCCGCGTGGTCCCCGCTGGTAGTGCACGAGGCTTGTCCTCGCTAATTCACTCCCACTTCTGTTGGGGTATTATCGGGGCCAATACGAATGCAACTAACTGCTTCTCCATTTCATTGGGCACCAGTCTTCTTGCATTCAGGGCAATGTCTATCTTTCGCCTAGGCTTGCCGTGGCTCGCTGAGAGTCCCCTTCTCTCAGAAGGGGAATTCCTTTGACCGGCAGAGCCGGTCAAAGGAATTCAATGCTATCTGAAGCGTTTTTCCAATCCCGACGTACCTAGCAGATGGTTATAGGAATTTCAGATTCTGAATCTTCGGGTTATAGTCCTTATGGACCCAGGCACCCGCATAGGTGTATTAAGAAATGACCTATAAGAAGGGCACCAGAATTTTCTGGCGTCCTTCTTTTCTTTTTACAAAGATACAATGCTGTCCCTATCTACTAGTTACGCTCGTGCTGTCGAGCAGTATAGACGTGTCTCTGCGTCGCTCCGTCTGAGACTCGAGTTTCGCGAGTAAATTCTAGTTTTTTCTTTGGAAAATTGGCACAGTGGTTTGTTTCGTGGCAAGGATTATTCGTACAAAGTTTTGCGGAAATCGGTTGAAGTGCGCAGGCGTGGTGAATTTTTGCATCCCCTATTTGATAGGGGTGCACAACCCCTGTGGTGTGGCCATATCTGAGAAGGGTATGGACCAGTGATCGTGTTTTTGTTGAGTGAGTTCGGAAATTTTGGGAAAAGACCCTTGTTTTCCCTTGTGATTGAATGGTGCGCATGTGATAACGTGGAATCGCGTGATTTTCCGTGACGTCACACAGTGAGTAGTATATATGTATATATATATATATATATATGGCTCGTGAAGAGCAATTTTTAAATCGTTTTTAAGACCATTTAGACTCAAGTGAGCGTGGCACACACGTAGACTAAAGTTGCTGCTGATATTATGAACTTTATTTTGCAATAACTCATTTTGCAAAAATAGCAGTGGTTCTCAATTTAGGGCCCCACAAGGACCCTTAGTAGTAGTAGTGCGGCAAAGACCGGGATAACAACTGTTGGGCTTTAAGTGAACCTTAATTTTTAATAATAATTTATTTTATAAGGAATGCAGTGGTTCTCAAATTTTGTATTGTATAAGATTCGATTCTTCGAGTTTTATGCTACCTGGACTCCTCTGAGTGTGCCAAACACCGGGAGTTTGTTGCTAGGGTGGTGAAGCTTCCCTGGCACAAAAATATTTGTTAAAAGTGCAGCAGCTCTCAACTTCAGGAGCCTGTTTGGTTATTTTTGATTTTGTTTTGATTTTTCTGCAGCTTGCTGTGGTCGGGTTGTATGAAGCTGTTAATCTTCGTGTTGTAGATATATACTGGAGTCATAATTTGATTCTTGACTGGAGTGGTGGTTCTCAACTTGGGAGCCCTTAGACATGTCGAAGCCTGAGACAGGTCAGGAACGAATGAACACCATTGAAGGAGGTGAGGAGGGTACTGGCTCGGATGGATGGAGTATTTTTAGAGGTAGGCATGGACAACAGTTGGATAGGAGATTTACCAAGCGAACACGTTCTGATCTTGATTCATCAAATGAAGAGGATTGGTATGAAGCTGTTGTTGATGGCAATAAGGTCGCATGTGATGTGAGCAAAATTAAGTGCGAAATGAACAATGTGCTAAACGACCCGGATCGGAAGGTCAGCAAGAAAGTAAGTGGTGAAATAGCGGACTTTGTTGGAGACTTCGATAGTATAATTGTAAAGCTGTTATCGAGAAATGCATATCTAAAAGGCGTACTTGATGCAAAGGAAAAAGAAAATCAAAAGTTAATGGAACTTCTTAGTTCTGGAGAAAGAGGAAGACAAACTTTCGCGGAAGCGGTGAAGGGTACTGATGTTCCACTTATTACTGGTACGCTAAAAAGGAATATGCCAAAGAAAAAGTTCACAGCGTTTGTCAAGCCGTGTGTGGAGAGTGCGAATGTTTCAGCGGATGATGTAAAGGAAACTTTCCTAAAGACTGTGGATCCAGTTAAGCAGAAGATCCATATCGATTCCCTGAAACGCCTAAAGTCCATAGCAATCCTGGTGGAAACAGAGACCCAGGAAGATTTGGAGAAAATTATGCGAAATAAGTCGGTAAAAGAAATGGGCCTACAGGTAAATCCATCTAATTTGAGACTTCCACGAGTAATTCTGTATGATGTGCCTGGTGATCTTACTGAGGAACTGGGAAAGGAAGTGATCTATGAGCAGAATATTGATATTTTTACAGATTTGTCTAGAGAAGCCTTCTCTAAAGAAGTAAAGTTGTTGTTTAAGACTGGACCGAGAAACAAGGACACCACGCACTGGGTTTTGGAGGTGTCTCCGAATGTTAGAAATGTTTTACGTAGGCATGAAAGGATATACATAGAATCCTACAGATGCAGAATGAATGATTTTGTTGCAGTTAGTAGATGCTATAAATGTCAAGGGTTTGGTCATATAGCGAAGTCATGTAAATCCGAAAAGGAAACATGTGGTAAGTGTGCTGAAGATGGACACAACATGAGAGATTGCAAAAGACCAGGACAATATCACAGATGTGCAGTCTGTAAAAGGTTAGGAAAGAGTGATGATCATGCTGCTAATGGAAACTGCCCGCAATACAGAGTAATAGTGGAACTAAATAAAGAACGCACCAATTATGGATAGGTATGGACTTAGAATAATGCAGGTAAATTTAGGGAGAGGAAGAGTAGCAACAGACGAAGTAGTAACATCGGCGACAAGAAGAAAGGCGCCGATATTGTTGTTACAGGAGCCTTACAACTACAAAAACAAGGTGTCGGGACTAGGGAAGTACTCTAACCAAATTCTGACTGGAAATAAGGCTGATGAACCGGCGTGGGCATGTATAGTGGTACTAAACAAGGAGTATACAGCTACTGTTTTGGGAGATGTGAGCACGAGCCACTGTGTATGTGCACATATAGTTGGGCCTTTTGGATCGTTTTATGTCATTTCGGCCTACTTGCAGTATTCTTTGTCGCCGGGTGTTGTTTTACATCATATTCACAACGCACTTCGAAAAATAAACAGTAGACGAGTCCTGATCGGTATGGATGCTAATGGGGTGTCACCACTTTGGTCTTTCGAGGATATTGACCCAATGGATGAGCGAGGTGGGATGGTGGAAGACCTATTATCACAATGGAACTTAGTAGTGCTAAATAGACCAGGAAACCTTTGTACTTTCAAAATAGGCAAAAGAGATATTGATGTAACAATAACTGATACCTCGTCTGCCCTTAAGGTTGTTGAGTGGTGTGTAGTTGAGGATGTGGTATCCAGTGATCATCGCGCAATTGTAACTACATTTGGAGCATTTGATCTGGCAGAGCGTATTAAGAAACCTAGATACAACATGGATAGTGCAAACTGGATGAAATTTGATAAGTTAATTGCAGATAAGGCAGGGGAACTATTGAAGACAGAAAGGCAAATCAATTCTGAGAGTGGGCTGGAGATATTTGCTAATGATGTCTCGTATGCTTAGGGTTACCAACCGTACTCATTTCTCCGGACATGTACTCTTTTTAGTGTCTGCGGGGTTTGTCCTACCGGCTTTTAATTATTGTACGGGTTTTTGTCCGGGTTTTCAAATATGATCAGTTTTTAGCAATTGATAAAGAGTTTTTCAAAATGTTTATAAAAAATGCATTTTACAAATCAGTTTCACTGGTTTTAGATACATGCGTAAAACCGACTAATGAAATGCGGCTTTATAATTCATGCATGTACAAAAACTGTGATTGTACCTTTATGCATATTTATAATTTTCCGCTAAGCTAACTGTTCAACCCTGTCGATACTTTAAGGTTCATTTCTAAAATACTGTCATTTATATCAGAGACTCAGAGATGTTCAATGTTTCATGTGAATTGGAATTTGTGTAAATACGATATTTGAATTTAAAAATCAGAGAGAGATATATTTTTTAACAAAATATTTTAATATAGATGATTGTTGTGTATTAATTTTTCTATATAAGTGCAGGTTAGTCGTACAAAGTGTAATAAGGACAATTATAATTTACAAAGTAATTTTTTGGTACACATGTCAATTTATTTTACTTCTTTACTAATATTCTTGTAATGAAGTTTATTATGGTATTATTAGAGTAATGTTAGTAACAATTTATATAAAATCTATAAATGCAAATATATAATCATTTAGCAAATTCAAAAAAGTGTATTGTATTGTTTACAGAAGAAAATGGCTCCTGTTCGTAGGAAATGTAAATTTTCCTCAGAACTGCAAAAACTGTACCCTTCCTTTAAACAAGGCAAGGATGATTATTCAGTGATGTGTTTAGTTTGTGATTCCACTTTATCTATTGCAAATAAAGGGCGGCTAGATATTGAAAATCATCTTGCTACAGAAAAACACAAAAAGAATATTCAAAGTAAACAATCTGTTCAAATAGACAAGTTTGTTGTAAAAGAAAAAAATGATAACTTGAAACTGGCTCGAGCTGCGGAAGCTACATTGTCCTATCATGTAGTTAAACACCAGCAGTCTTACAAATCCACTGATTGCAGCACAAGTCTTCTAAAAACAATGTTCAAAGATTCGAAAATTGCTGAATGTGTATCTTGCGCAAGAACAAAGACTGAAGCTATAATTAACGGTGTAATAGCTCCAGAATCTATAAGACTTGTGAAAG
>JAVJHS010000096.1:0-59117 GCA_032873175.1 Leptopilina drosophilae | reverse complement strand
CAAACGGATCACCTGAAGACAAAAATGGTTCTTTTTGAACTAAGCTATTGTTCTTTTGACTCCTAATTATGGTTAAAAAGAAGCACCTGAAAATATTAAGCAAAAAATTTTTTTTTTGTAAAAGTTAATAAAACTATTAAAAGTTTAGTAATGCTACTAATTAAAAATATTTTTTTTATCAACCTATTATTTTATAAGCACACATAGCACAGTAAAAATTTTAATTATATTATATTTAAATATATTTAAAAAATAAATAATAATTATATTATGAATTTATATATATATATATATATATATATTATATATATATATATATATATATATATATATATATATATATATATATATATATTTATCTGGTCTATAAAACAAAATTAATAAAAATACGTATCTATTTTTTTTCTATTATGGATCGATATCGTAATAGATACGTATTTATTTATTTCAGTTTTTTTGTCCAAATTTTCGAGTTACAGAATCTTTCAAATATTTTGCAATTTTAATTGTAGACCCTATACTTCAGTAGCTCATAAGTTCGAAATTCAATATTTTAGTACTTATAAGCTACTGAATATAGGTCTACAATTAAAAGTACAATATTTACGAAAATGTTTTAACACTAAAATTTTGCCAATTAATCAGAAAATAAAAAAAATAACGTATCTGTTTTTTTTAAATACAGAATAGAAAAAAAATATTTTGTGTCGGGATTTTAAGAGGTCGACTAAAATCTCACGTGGAATTTCCCATATTTTAACTATTTTTTTTAAAATTTTTTATTTAGTTTAGTAATATATTGTTAATAAAACAAAATATGTTTTTCACGGTCTAACGAAAAACTTAAAATGTGTTACTATTGTGTTGCATGTCGAGCGAGTCTCGATCGACAACTTCTCGTCAAAGTCGAGAAAATCGTTTAAAATAACAATTAAAAACAATTGAATTTTATTGTTTTATCTCACTTCTTTTATGAAAGGAGACGAAAAAACAAATGTCATCTATTTGATCGACATGCATCACTATACTATATTCCTTAAACGTCTCACAATTCTTAAAACAGTTTTTATAAAAAATTGAGCAATCCTATTAGAATAAAGTTATTTGAGGAGGGTTGGTTTCCCATACCGGCTTCTCGTTACCATACCGACCCCCTTATGTTTCTTAAAGATTGGTTCCACTAATAAAATTTCGTCAGTATCATCAATCGACAACAACTTTCACCATTACTAACAACTGGGCCATAGGTTTTATCAATTGCGGTTGATTTCAATTTTGGTGAATTCACGAAATATTAGATTTTAGCATTGGTTATATTAATTTCTTCGACTCTATACGGAATTCGAGCTAATCAGTGCTTTTTGAATACAGGAAAATTTTTACGAAATTAATTTTGATTGTGTATGACCTTAACTTCAATGCGCAACATACAAATTTAATTTGAGTCCACTTTGATTTATCGTGATTGGCAATAATCATTTTGTGAAAATGGTGGGGGTGGTTCCGTAACAGGACCCTGAAGGGGTGGTTCCAACACGACCACCATTCTTTTTTTAAATTGTAATTGTTTTTTCACGTCTTTCTTATTGTTCACATGAAGTGAGGATAGGTTTTGCATATTTACTTTTATTTTTTCAGGAATTTATTAAATATTTTACTAGCAATCACAGGCACATATTATCTACATCCTTTAGTTCTCTTTTAGGATTAAATACCTTATTCATTGTCAGTTGTTTAAATGTTCTTGACAAGGCGATATGAATTAAGAAACGTTGTACTTTGCGACATCTTTGGAAGAAGTTAAGTACAGAAACAAAAAAAAAGATTAAATAAACTATTTTCATATATATTTTACTTAATATAGGGCGAAAATTAAAAAACAGGCAAAAACATTGGTGCTATTATATTGGAAATTTAGACACTGTTTAACAATCTTATATTTATTATAATTTCCAATGAAGGCCTTAAAATTTATTTAAATAAAGTAATAATATTATTTCACGTTTACATAACTTAAAGACATAATTTTATTTCAGAGTTTAAGTCACTAATGATTTCATTTATTGTACCTTTTTGTTCAAGTAAAAATGTCCAAAAATGTATTTAAATTGAGTTAAACTAATTTATCTAAGTTCATTACAGACTGTTTAATTTTTATTTTAATTACTATTTAGAATTTGATATCTTAATTTTTCTTGAGATTTACACTGATTCTGGATCGGTGAGACTGTTCGGGGATGGCTTTTCACGTATCCAGCGGATCAGTTGAGACTTGAAAGCAAACTAATACAGGACCGTACGATAGTTTTTTATGCGTGCACGTTTCTTTTAATTATTTCATTTTATTATTTTAATTTTTTAACTTTAATAATTTTTTTTCTTTTAGTTTCTCCTGCCTCCAATCTTCGTAGCGATTTCATTTCTTCTGTTTTATTTGTTAAATAATGATTTTATTTTTCGTGGTTTTCTGTAAATGCTTTAATAGCATCGGGCACCTTGCCGAACCTTTTTCTCTACAGGTTATGTACGGCACTGATCGACACCTTTAGAGTCCATGCCTCGGCCCTCTACCTGGTCTCGCCTATAAACTATGTAAACAGAGTATCAGCGAGTCAGAGCTCACCGATCCTGATTTCAGTGTATTCGAAATAAAATCTTTTGTATTTTTGCATTGAATTTAATCTTTCGTTTAGTAAAATGTTTTCTTCCAGTAAATTTGTTTGTATTTTTTAAACAATTTCAACTCTGCTTTTAAGGTGTTATTATCACGTTTATTTTCCAATGTTTGTATCGGGTTATGAATTCCTGAAGTGTCCCCTAATTTTCTTTTGGTTAATAAAAATAAATAATTACTTACATATTTTGATAGTCTATGATGTCACTAATAACACCTCCAAACGGATTTTCAAAATTTTAGTTTTTGTAATTTTTTTTAAACAATTTAAACTTTTTTGCACACGTTTTAGAAAAAATTCAATTTCTCGAAATTGGCTGAACCGATTTCAATGAGAAACTTGTATCGTTAGAAAGATTAAAAAATGTACTATTCCCAGAAAAAAATATAATATGAATAAAAAAGTTTAATTTGTTTAAACAAATTATATTTTTAATTTTTGATTGTTATAAATAAACAATGTCTCGCATTCGATTTTGGTCACTTTTGTATTTACGCATCATGAAAGAGGGACTTTTCATGATTCCATAGCAAAAATAAAAAACAGGAACTCTCTGGAAAGTTTAGACAGTTCTATCATTTTTAGTCTCGCCGTGCGCGAGCTTTCTCAGTTATCTAATGCACACGGTACGACGCGACGACCACATAGTGGGTTTCTTTACAATATACTGTTCGATCAAATATGTCTAGAGCCTACTATTTTTTAACGATTTGAGTTTTTTTTTAATTAAAGAGAACTAAACTTGTTTAAATTTTCAATTGTTAATAATTATTTTATTCTAGTCAAAGTTCACAAATTTAACACAATTTTTAAAATCAGTACGTTATTATTTTTAATTTCATTTACTGCAGTTGACCAGTTTCTATTAAAAATAATGTAAAATTTGTTCTCTAGATGAATAAATAAAGATTAACAAATTTTGTTTTCATTTGTTAGATTAGTAATATTGTTTATTTCATTTATAATTATTCGCTTTTATTTATTGTTTATATTTAAATTGTTATATTAGTCTAAAACTCAATTTGTTAACTTTGGATTCCTCTTAACCAAATAATGTTTCTTCACATTTATATTTTAATTTAGGCATATTTGTTTTTAACAATTGAAATAATTTAATTTTTCAAAAAGGGCATACATTCATAAAATGAGCCTAATCATTAAAAATAATAATATGTGAAAAAAAATTATTGGTTGGAAGTAATATATGTTTATAACAATTCACTTTATTTATTTATTAAACAAAAAGGACATAGGTATTTACACCAAAGTTTACAACAATTACTTAACTAATATTGTTTAATAACAATTAAAATAATTTATTCTATCAAAAAAGGACATATATTCTTATAATAAGCCTATCATTAAATATATAAATGTGAAAAAAAAATTTTGGGTTGAAAGGACACCCAAGGTTAACTATTTGTTAATTAATATTTGTTTTTAACAAATGAATAATAAAAAATATGGGGTTCTCTTTATTTTTCATCTCAGATATACGGAGTACCTTATTTTACATGACTTTTTTAATTGATTTCTTGGTCATCTGCATGTAATAGACATGATAAATGCAACGTACTTTTTTAAAAAAAGGGGTTAATTTGTTAACTTTGACTCAAATAAATTATTGTATTTCAATTGATAATTTGAATAAATTTAGTTCTAACTTTAATTTAATATAAAAAAAACTAAAATCGGTTTAAAAATTGTAAGCTCTAGATATTTTTTGTACTGTAAATTGGAAAGAATCCCACTGTGGCGTCGCGTTCAGTTAAGTGAGCATTAGATACCGAGACAAGCTCGCGCACGGCCGAGAACTTTTTAAATGTTTTGCTACTTCTAAACTTTTTAGTGTGTGGTCCCGGTTGGGGTCGTTGGGCCGTGGGTTTCTGGGTTTTGGAATCCTGACGTCCCTTTGTATGCTTGTGATTTATTTTATTAGTGTCACAATATATCGAGGTGAACCACAGTGGCGATGTGACGTGTTCTTTTTCTAACTGTTTATTTTTTTTTTTTTGTTTAAGCAAATTTAACTTAAGTTGTTGCTTATGATATTTTGTTATGAATAGAATAGTTCTATTTTTTAAATCTTTCTTTAACGATGTAAACATGTTTCATTGAACATCGGTTCTGCCAATTTCGAGAAATTGAAAAATTTTTTCTCTAATACGGCTGCAATAAAGTTTATTTGTTTATTATAATTACATAAATATTTTTAAATTTTGAAAATTCAGGTCTTAGAGGCTGTTTTTACTGACAATTTTGGACTATCATTAATATATTAGAATAATTTATTTTCAGTATAACCATAAAATGTAAATTAGGGGAACACGCTTCAGGATATTCTTAACCATCCTATCAAAATCAATGTTTAGTATTTTATTTGACTTTACACTGCTCTTATCAATAGAAAGTAATATCTCTTTGTGAGGACTTTGCGGCTCCAATTCATTATCTCTTCTTCATGATTCATGTTTATTGATAAAATACACGTATTCTTACCAAAGCATACACCATATAAATAGGGGTCAGTATAAGGAAAAAACAAACCAAGCCGAAAGAAAACTTACCCCGAAAAATTTAAGTCTTTAAGGGCATGATCCAAGTTGTGAAATGTAAACAAACCTACAATGTAAACTTACAGCCTTTTGTCTCACATTATTGACCATTTGAAAACTTTTTTTTTACAAAAATGATTGAATTAGAGTGTCAAAAGTTTCAAAATAAAAATCATTTTTTTGAGTGTGATCAATTAAATAGCAATTAGTAAAACTACTAATTCAAATGCCTGGTATAATAGCATTTTTGACACGTCGCGAGAAATAAATCTGTTTGGAGTATATCAACCGCACTGACGATGAAGAAGTCTCATATAAGCGATTGGACCTTCAAACATGTGGTAAGGGAAATTTTTTCCCTTTCCTCCATGTAATTTACAAGGAGAAAGGGTAAAAACTTCTTAATCGTCCGTTGCGGTTGATATAGTCCAACAATTTAATTTCTTCAGCGATGTCAGACGATTGCTCTTCCGCGCACGCGCAGACCGTGCCAAGAAAAAACATTGATAACACTATGCAGAAAGACACATTTTGTGTTACACTGAAAAACTCCACTTATTTTCACATACTTTCAGGCATACTAGGTATAGTTACCAATTTTCAACACGTCAATTTAACATTTTCATAAAAAAACTGTAAATTTTCTATTCATTTAAAGAAAATGTGATGGTCATAAAAAAAACAGTCAGTAGAAGACCGAATATTGAGGATTTTTTCGACCATACACATGTTCGTATAAATTGAATTGAAGTTTACAGTTTTTTTATGGAAAATGGTAAATTGAAGTGTTGAATTTGTAATCTTATACACTAGTATTCCTTGAAAAGCATGTCGAAAATAACTGCGTTTCAAAGTTAAAACAAATTGTGTTTTCTGGCTAGTGTTGAACAATGCGTCCTTGGCACGGTCTCTGACGCGTGCGCGGAGCCGCATTCGTCTGTCATCGCGAAAAATTAAAGTGTTGGATTATTTCAACCGCACGGACGATGAAGAAGTTTTCTTACCCTTTCCTCCTTGTAATTTCATTGGAGGAAGGAAAAGGGAAAAATTTTCCCTTTCCATATTGTTGAAGGTCCATTCGCTGATATGAGACTTCTTCATTCGTCAGTGCGGTTGATATTCTCAATCAGTTTATTTCTTCGCGACGGTGTTCAAAAATGCTTTTTTACAGGCATTTGAAGTTGTTGTTTTACATTATTGCTATTTATTGATCACACTCAAAAAGTATTTTTGTTGGAACTATTTGGACACTCTAATTTTTCATTGTTTTTATAATAAAAAAGTTTTTTATTGGGTTTTTTTTGTGAGTAAATAGGACTGTTTTGAAAAATGTGATTTTTAGAGATTAGGTTTGTTTACATTTTGCTTTGTTTACATTTTACAACTTGGACATGCCCATATAAATTTTCTTGAGATTATAGCGAAAGGCACGAAATTCAATAATGAATTGATTTTTGCTATTGCCAACGATTCTCCAAAAAATTTGAGTGAAAGACGTTAGAAAATTCACTACGAATATTTTATCTCACAAATTTATTGAAACGTGCTTTTTTGGGCAGAATGGGAATAACTGCATGTAATTGAAGGACCAAAAAATTATCGTGGATAAAGAAATAATTGTTTTTGAAGAGACTAAAAAACAAACTATTAATTTTAGAATACTTCGATGTGGAGCGGGGTATCCGTAGACTCCCTCAGACTGTGAAGATGGACACAACTAATTTCCCTGGTTATCTACTGCTAGCATTCGCGCGGTTGATTGCTTGTTTTGTGCTCGCGAGTATAACATCCAGTACGTCGCGTTTCGCATCGTTGTTGCGCTGCTTTCTCGCTCGACAATCAGTTTTAGCGATTTATTGTTCATTATTTTATTTTCGTCCTTGTTCTGTATTCCTTCATGTATGAGAAAAAACTCCATTGTCTATATGTTTTAAAAAAAATATAATATAAAATGTTCAGCTAAATTGTACTGACTCCTCGCGCCAATAAATATTTCGGCTGCGGATCTAACTGTGTTAACGATGGGCTGCGTATTTGTATTTAGGAGAGATTATGTTTATCACGCTCACATTCACAACCATCGTAGTCGCCTTTCAGTCGTAGAGAGCTATCGAGTGAGTGACGACCGCGCTCTCGAAACTTGCGTCGACCTGCTCTCAGCTTTCCCTACCACTCGCTCCCTTACCGTCGCGGCAGAGCTCACCTATATACCTCGATTCTGAACGATCCCTAGATTGACAGATCGTCTTCCGCTTCTTGGCCCGAGGTTGACTCTCTCGGGCCTGAACAGGTTAGAGTCTCTCATACCCTTGTAGGTATTTGTCTCAGTTAGAGGTAGATCTTCTGTGAGTGGCAAATACCATGAAGGGAAATGTTCTTTCTGCCCAGGTGACTCTTTGGCCGAACGAACTTTCTCTCTCGCTATCTTTCGATTTCTTGGCAAATGACCAGGCAAGGATTTCAGGCAGCATCCGGTATTTGAATGAACCCCTATGTGTTCTCTTGGTTAATTTCCTAGAAGTGCGCGCGGCCTCTCAGATATTCGTCAGACTCGGGTACCGTGGAAACCTACTTCGAGAACTGTCTCGCGAAATATGAATTAATAATCCCTTTATCGGTTACTTAAAATGAAACGCGTATTTATTTGAATATCTAAAAGTGCAATGCGATCAATTTGTAGACCTTAACTCCGCGTGAGCCGAATTATTCAAGAAATTAATATTGTTTATTTAAATTGGTTTTTATAATGTTAACTAAAGTATTTTTTTCGCACGTGTAATAAATTGTTATCGTTACTTTACATATTATATTAATGTTTCATTATATTTATATATTTATACTTTCGTTTTCTTATATTTCTTATTTTAAATTTTGTTTGTTAAATATTTTCTTTTGTTTAAAGAAAAGATATTTACTTTCGATGGTTTAAATTTAGACATCGGTATTGACTACACCTCTCTTAGAATTCACAGCAGAAATCATTATTACGTATATACTTTACCCCTAATTATTTAGTATTTTATTAATTAAAGAAACTATCGATAGGCACTGGGACTCCATCCGGCGAGCGAATTCCGTTAGCAAATAAAATCAGATCATTACAACTGAAATCAACTGATTGTGAGACTACGTAATAAGAAACGCCATATCTTGTTATTTGAGCCACTAAATAACTTTACTTGTCTTATATGTCTTTTAACACACACTTTAAAGTTTACATTCCTGCTCAAATATGTGCGAACTTGCAGATATTCATGACATTAATTCCTTACTTTCATTCAAAGAATTAAAGTATATGTATACTTATAAATCACCATATCCTATACGAGAGATAATAATTTAATAATGCAATACTTACAGGCTCCTGCTAAATTTCTAGTATGAACCATTTAAACAACTAAAGCATTTTTATAATTTTAGTTACAACTACACAAAGAACAACTCATGCAATAGAAATAATTCATGTTCGTAGTACTTTATTGGAAAAGTTTTGAATTTGGTATAATTTATGAATTATTAATTGAAAAAAACTGGGGTGGTTCGAACTAAATTATTTTGAAACTCATTTAGATCTTTGTGCATTACTCGAATAAAGAAATAAACGTTTCCTTCAAAAAATTGCCTCTATAAATTCGTGCTCTATTTAAAAAATTATAAACAATTAACTTATCGTCAAAAATCGGCCTCCAGTGACGTACAGATTTAATTTCAAAACAATAAAAAACCAATCACAAAATTCGGTTAAAATTTCTTAGGCACACCCAATACTCATTATGAATATAAAATTATAGTTTAACATTTAAAAAACCTACATATTTCCTCTATAAACAATTTATTTTAAAAAATGTTCAGATATTTGCAATGCACAATTAACTTTATTCCTAAATAATAACGGACCCAAAACTATAAAAAATTTTGTTATTTAACATTACTGACAAATAAAAAAAAAAATTGGTCTGCATAACAATTTCACGATTACATTTGATATCATGTTGAGTGTTATATAAAAATTTGATTAAATATAAATTTTACAGTTCAAAATTTAAAGTCTACCGATTTAGCCACATCTGGACCAGGAATCTTAAAAAAGTACAAATATAAATCCGTCCCAAATACTTATTTAATAAAAATAAAATTCTTGTCTTTTTGTTGTACTCAATAAAAGTGTTGAAAGGAAAAGATGTTTGTCTTTTGACTCAATTTATAAGAAAAAAATAAAAAAATTTTTTTTTTGAAAATTGGCAAAGAATAAAAAAAATTTTGAGAAATTTCGAATTTTCAAAATAAATTTGTATCTTTTTTGTTTTTATTATATGTACAAAAACAAGTGTTGACAGGAAAAGCTTGTTGTCTTTAGGGGACTCATATTTTAAGGAAAAATTTTTAATAAAATTTATTTTTTGTAAAATTGGCAAAAATATTCCAAAATTTTGGAAATCTTCGAATTTTCAAAAAAATTTGTAACTTTTTTGGTTTTCTTGTACAAAAAAAGCTGTTGACAGGAACAAGTTGTTTGTTATAGACTCATATTTTAAGGAAAAATTTTTTAAAAAATTATTTTTTGAAGGGGGGGGGGTGGTATAATTGTAAATAATACAAATATTTTGTATATTTAAAAATTTTGTTTTTTTTTTTGACAAAATGGGCTGCCCATCGAACTCAGGCTTCATTTTTAAGGACTAAGAAATATGTGTGCATAATTTCAAGTCGATTCATCAAAATCAATCTCGAGTTATCGTTGAGACAAATTTTTCTACAGACAGACGACAGACAGACGGACAGGACACTTTTCTAAAAACATTTTTTTAGAATCAGGGGGGCATGTTACTTTCTTGGAACGAACCAGTTGACATTCACAATTGTTGATATATTAGCGAAAAATCTAATACAAGTCATAGAAATGTATAGCTCTAAATCAGCTTGGAAATGGTAGCTAAATCTAAAAACAATAATGAGCAATTGTAATCCCTGCTTTGATTTCGAATGTGTTGTCTTTAAAAAAAAAAATCTGTCTAATCGACTTACTAAAAAAATTGCAAAAAAAGATAAAACTTGAGGAAACTCTATATATGTCGAAGAGTATAATAATGTAAGCAAACACATCATTACCTTAAAGTATTTAAACATGAAAAGGAGTTAAAAATAAAATACAAAATAGTAATTATACGTTGAAATCCCCTTCATAAGAAAAAATGAAAGATAAATATTATCTTTTAGAAAAATGTAAGAAATAATACAAGCACCAGGATGCAGACGAAATAACCTTTGAATTTTTAAAAAATTTACTCTCGAGAAGTGGATTTACTTATGTAAATCTCCTTTTCAATCAAATTTTGTGGAAAAAAATTCCAAAAAAAATGGTTATTATAAATTTAAAAATGTTATACAACGAAAGGAAATTTTGAGTGACCCAGGCAATTACAGATCACATAGCTATGGGTCGGTAAATAAAATTTTTTACAAATATTTTAACTAACAGAATTACGCAATCAGCTGAAGAAAAGTATTCTGCTTTTAGGATTTCTTAATCTGGGTGTTAGAAAGGCACAGTAAGTTGTGTTGATAACATATTTGTCTTAAATCGCTTTAGTTTAAAATTCGTCCTAATTTCGGAAGGGTGAAACAATTGCACGCTTTATTTTTATGACTTCAATAATGCTTATTCACATCACAATGTTCTCATAATTTACTTTGGTGTAAATTATTTTAAATAGGGAGTAGGTTATTAAATTTTTAAAATATTAGGAAAGACTTTTATTCTAAAGCTACTGTTTTTGTTTTAAAAAACGGCGAAATTTAAAGTTCTGTAAAGGTAACGAGAGGTGTACTGCCAGGGAAAGTTAGTAGTCCTACACTCGATTTTTGTTCTTTATCGTACTTGGAGGAATTACTAACGATCAAAGGTTAGGTTTAATATAATAATATTAAGAACCATCTGTATGAATCATTGTACTGTAAATCTAATTGGAGGTAAATGAGATTCAAACTAAAATTATTATTTATAGAAATACGCAACGTCATATGCATAATAAAGAACTAAAATTTAACTTACCGGGTAATAGCAAAAATTGACATTCTTTAAGAGTTATATTTGACGGTGCCCGCGTGACAAAAGGGACCTTAGCTGTTTTTGACAGAAATAATTTAGAAGTATAAATAAATAAAATTGACACAATATTTCCTTACAAAACTATTAATATTTTATTCATTATTATGTGCAATATTTCTCAAAAAATATGCTTTTGATGTTAAATAATACATATATACAATTTTGAATGAATATTTAAAGTACTGCTAAACATAACCTAAAATTCTAAGCAGCTAAGGTTCACTTTTGTAGCAGGCACGTCACTTTTATACTTTGGGATTCCACAAAAGACAAATCTGCGGTCATTAAGGAAGCATTTCAAATAACGCGATAAACTTTTGCACAATATAGCACACAAATTCAACCAATAACGTTTTTAAAATAGAATGACTACTTAAATTCCCTTGGTATACCAATTTCCAAACTAGTTGAAAGTTTAATAACACAGGTCTACTAGGTTTTTTTAAGTATATGGGTGTGGTTTCAACATCGTAATTTTGTAGCGCGGAATTACGATCCTGGTTTCAAAAATAGCGTATCTACTTCTGTGTTTTTGAGAGAAGTGAGGGGTAAATTACCAAAAAAAACGTTGTTTTGGGTACGGTTTTCACTGTTTTTTTTCTTCTTGAACCTGATGTGCGAAAAAACTTCTATATAGGTCTTAATATTAAAACTTTATTTCTACGTATAACTTTTATGACTTCAATAACCTGTCGTCATACGCAAATTTTAATAGTCCAGAATCTGTGATACCAGCGCATAAAAAAACATTGATAAACCGTTCCAATAAACAAAACGAAAATTTTGAAGTCTTTTTACCCACCACTTTCTTCTAAATCCTTCAAAATTCTGCATTTTGCACTTGTGGTCTCATAAAGTGTAACGATTCAAGCTTTTAATTTAAGACTATAGGTCTGCTGGAAATCTTTCATTTAAATAAAGATTTCAGCACGTCAGGTTAAGGGAGAAAAAATACTCAAATTCTCTCAAAAGTCCATGTTTTGGGGGTCTTTACCCCCATTTGTTCTTCAAAAATTTTCTTACATTTTTTTTATTTTTATCGCAATATGGGTCTTTAACTGACACGAATTAATGCATTTATTTGAGACCATATAGAAGTGTTTCAGCCTCATCAGGTTTAGAGATAAAAAAATTACTCTAATAAATCCGTAAAAAACGGTTGTTCTGCGGTCTATACCCCCACTTTTCTCAAAACATCTTTTTTTTTTTTCGAATTTTGGGTCTTACAAAGTACACGTCATATTTCTTCAAATTTTTAAGATTTAAGTCTAATAGAGATGTTTTCTAGCACATCAGTGTATCAGGAGAAAAAATTCTGTAAACCGTCAAAAACTACGTTTTTTTGGGTGTTTACCCCCACTTGTCTCAAAACTCTCGACCGTGATACACACTATTTTGGAATCCTGGATCGTATTCAAAAGCACGCAACAAAATTACATGTGAAACCACTCCCATAACATATCAAAAAAACCTTGTAGTAGAAAGTGTGTTATTTATGTATTTGAAAACTTTAAATTACTTTATTATATAAATTGCTGAATTGTAAGTAAGAATCTTTGAAGATTATACAAAAATGGATATATGTAGGTTATAATTAGAATATTATGATTATTATAATTTAATTTCTTATTTTTTTATATTTTATTTGCCTCGTCATTATCATTATTTAGCAGGTTTGTGCTAATTATTGTTTAATTTTAAATTTAATTTAATTTTAAATAGGGGAGACCCGGGCCTATAACGGACGGATTCTGGTCTTCTGACCAGAAAACTCATACAAAAACATATTTTTTTCTAAAGAGATAATATACCGTTTTGAAGCTTGTAACCTTCACATACATATAGGCATCTTGTTACAGTTTTAAAAAAACTACAGTAGCTTTGGAGATATACTATACCACTATTGATTCGAAGGAGACTACCTCGATACACGAAAATACGAATATTGGTGGGGCTAAACCGAGAGACACCATGGGGCTAAATCAGAACACGGCTAATTAATTAAAGAAAGAGACACATATTTTCGTTTTTTTTTTTTTGTAGAAAAGTCAAATACGAACTTCACTTCTTTTAAATTTATTTGCAGATACTTATATGACAAAGATTTATAATATATACTGTAAAATCGGTAATTAATATAATATAAAATGAATTACTGGTATATAAGTATTTTTTTTTACTATTTTCCTCAAAAAATGACATTTTCATATATTAACGGCAACTCATTAATTACAAGATAAAATGACACGGTCCCTAAAACCTCCCCATTGCCAGCATAAGCATCACGAAATTGCGCGTTCCATAGGTTATTTACATGATTTGAATATTCTTCACGGTTTCGGAAATATTTGAACCTTGTCCGTGTTAGCCCCGGTCTCCCTCTACTTTTTCCTTTAATTTCTGTCCGAAATAATTAAAATATTTTAATTAAGATTAATATAATTTTTTCTTTTTAATAGTAAACAAAAAACTCATTACATCATTAAAGGATATAAATTTAAAGAAATTTCCTCTTAATAGTATATGAATTCCGCATTAGACAAATAACAAAAGGAAAATCAGCTTATCAGTAATAGGAATTCCTTCTTTTCTTAAATAGACTGGTTGTGTGAGTGAATGATTATTTTTATTATGGTGATCTTTTAAGACTAATTTAAATTTATTTCAATTTATATGATATGGAATTATAGATAAATTAAACATGATCTTTTTCTAAAAGTATTCTAAATTGTTAATTTTAAGTAAAAAAGTATAATACATTTTATAATTCAAAACAAACAGTTTAGAGGCATCCTCTCTGGAAAATTTATCACATATTTAAATTTAAGACCCATTTCCATCAAAATCGGATAAAATTTTGGAGGCTCTAGACAATTTTGATAGTGTAAATTGTAATAACAATGAGCCAAAGTGAACATTACGCGCGAATTGAACGTGTTTGTCAAGCTCTACACAATCTGACAGTTTTTAATTAATAACTTTTTTCAAATTTTAGTCTCATTATTCTAAAAATCGGTTTTAGAATTGGAGAAGTTTAAGGAATTATAGTACAATTTTTAATTTATTTCGTTAGGAGGTAAAGAAACACATTTTTGATTATTAACATTTCTTAAACAAATTATACAACAAATTTTTTTAACTAATATTTAAGTAGTGTAATTCAAGACGGATAAAAACCACATATTTTGATTTTTAAATCCGTCTACATGGAACTCGAGAAAAATTTTCTAATTAAGTAGTACTAAAACATTCAACATATGTGGGGTCATTTGGGTGGAAATGTAAACAGGTTTATCTATTTTTTACGAAAAACATCAGTTTTTTGTGTTAAAAGGTAAAATGGCACGGATCTTTATTTGCATGAACTTGTTACTAGAGACTCCCTAGTAAAAATTTTATGAGTTCCAAAATAATATTGATGCACCTGAATTAGTCTCTCGAACTCAACTGATTTTACATTTACCCCGAGATTTTGATTATTGCACTAAAATACGGGGTCTAATAGGTAACACTTACCTCTGTAGTTAAGCGAGGTTTGACAGTAAAACAAGAGTTTTAAGCATCACCTATCTGTCCTTACGGGATGGAAAAACATGAAAAACAGTTCTTCGTAGATGTATAGAAAAAATCAACCAGTTTGACTGATAAAGTCTCATTTTAATAACACACATCAAACCATTACAAAATTAGTGTTGTAAAACTTGAATAACTTGAACCAAATTTTAATAGATTTTTCATTCAAAACTTGGTAAAAAAAAGTTTCTAACGGTTGATGAATAAGAATCATTAAAATCGAAATTTTAAATTTCAAAATGGCAGATCTGATAATTTATTCAATTATTTTCTTTTAAAAGTAAAAACACGTAATTATTTATTAACTAAATTGACGAAAATAAAAAATCAATGTCAATTTTTGTTGGGGCATGAATAAGGAATGAATTGCATATTTTTGTTTGTTTTTTTTTTTAAAATTTATTTTTATGCCCAAATGCGAGACAAAATACTGAAACAGAAAAATTTTCAATTTCAAACTTTTTTGCATTAAAAGTTAACTTTACATTAGGGCCTTTGCCAATTGTCAAAATAAAATTTTGGCATTAGTCAGAACATTTTGTAGGCTGAGCTGAGGTAAAAATATTGCCGTCGTACTTATTTTTTAATATGTAAATTCAGCTGAAACATTTACTGTTTTTCATTTAACCCAAATGACCATATAACTTTTACAAAAAAATTTTTTTGCATTAATATTTTCAGGGATCCTTTTTTAACCATATTAGGAGTAAAAAAAATATTTTTGTTAAAGAAGAAAATTTTTTAGTTTCAGATGATCCGTTTGGGAAATTCTAAACTGATACGGTAAGTGCACTAGTTTCTGCGACCTTCTAACCAATGACATATTTTACAAGCGAAAAAATATTATTTATATCAAAAAAATTAACAACTTAAAATTTGTTACATTTAATGTTTGGTATTCTTAAGAAATTGAAGCACAAGTACTGCACATGCATGTTTCAGTTTCTGCTGGTAGGGAGCAGATTTAAAGTTAATGAATTAAAGTAATTTTTTTGATAACATGTTATTTTTTTTTTATTCTTTATAAAGAATTGTATCAAGTATTGTTCAAAATAATGTTTTCAACATTTTTTAAACACTAATATTTTATTAAGGGATAAATAATTACACATTTTTACTAACGCGCAGCAATTAGACCACTTACCCTAATTTTATGGTTTATTAAGAGAAATTTAATTTTTTTGCTAGCAAAAAAAGTCTGCATTCCTCTGACTTTAAAATTGTTAACATATGTATTAAAAATATAATTTAATTAAAAACTAACTTTTCATTGTTGCTTCCGTATCTGTATCACTGTTAATATACCATGGTACACAGATCTAAAATACCGGAAACCAGATTTCCTGTATCCGGAAGATCGTGAGAAGGTACTAAAGTTCCTGAATCTTCAGGGAGAGGTCTCATTGTTCCTGTACAATCATCGTCGTCCTATATAAAATTTTTGCAAAAAGTTAGATCACAAAAAACCAAAATCAAAGGGCACTGGCGAATATTTGCCACAATATGCACTTTCTTGTTTTGTAAAATGATCGTATAATTAATAATAATCTTCATGTTCAAAAACAGATTAATAATTAAAACTTACCGAGTCTTCTTTGTTTTGCTGACTTTTTATTGCTACATTTATATTAATCATTATGTGCTCTATGTGCACTCTTGCTTCTCTCTCATATCATGTGCATACTGCGATCATTTGACTGAGAATACTTGGAGTTTGGCATTACCTTTTAAAAATTAAAAAGTAATAATCAATGAATTAACAAAAATATTTTACAGGCTTTTAAATGTTTTTTATTTTCATATAAATTCATGGTGTTATAACTCAGTAGCAGTAGCTCTTTCTTCTGGATTTTTAACAAGGCAACCACTTACAAAATATATGAATTTCTGGGACTCCACTGTTCTAGGCTCTCTGGAAACTCGGTGGCGGCTTCGAAGGGATCATAAAAATTGCTCTCATCGGATGGATATCTCGGTAGGGTGGTTTACCCTCTGCCATTTTCAAGTGCAGTTATCCCAAGAGACACATAATATCCGCTACGCAATCATAACCTATTATCTTGAATGACTTCAGGTGCCATCCAAAAAGGTGTACCAACTAACGGTGTTCACGTTTTGCCATTGTATCCTAAATTAAATAATTATTCATTCATTTTTTAAAGGTCTTGTTTGCTGTAAACCATGTTAAAGTTAAAGAAATTTTGGTCACAGAATTAGGTAAAATAAAAGTAATATGTATCAAAAAGAACCTATGATCGTTAAAAAAACGTTAAATTTCTTCGAAAGTTATGATAAAATTTAGTCATATTAATGAAAATGGAATTTCTCTTAAATAACTTATCTAAAAAAATTATATTTGTCGTTAAGAAGTCGTTTGTTTTTCAGAATTTTATACGTTTATTGATAATAAAAAAGAAAAAATTTTAGCTATTAGATTTTACAAGTTAAAAGATATTCAATTGTCATAATAAAGTAGGGCATGTATAATACAACCACACACACACATTTATATTTATATACTTTTTGTATTATATTTATTATATTATATATATATATATATATATTATAATATATATATATATATATTTATAGTTATATATATATTATATATACAGTAGAACCCCGGTTATCCAAGCTAATTTGGACCGGACGTACCTCGGGGATTAAGAGAATACTCGAATATTACGGACTTTTCTATTTACACTCAAATTTAACATTTGCATTTTTTAAATATGTCTTTTCTACATATAGAGAAAATGATTTTTTTTTAAATTAGATAATTAGTTTAATAATTTATTAAAATAACACACATTTATTTTAAAAAAAGTGAAGTATTTATTAACTAATTTATGTAAAACACATACAATATTTATACCAGCACTTTTTCATTGAAATTTAAAATATTTTAATTAAAAAAAACACAATAAAATAAACAGCAGTCTTTCTTTAAACTTTATTTGGCGTTTCTTAAATAATATTTTTTTTAAATTACATTTTATAATAGGAAAAATTAATATTTACGACCTTTTCAAACATTTTAAATATATTAGTAACAATATATAATCATATAGAATTCATAATTTTTATCTTAAAAAGCTAGTCATACTGGTTTGCTTCATTCGAGTAGAAAATCGATTGTTTGCTGCAATATCAACGCCACTATTTGACGAGAAAAACATTTAGCAGGTGTTGCCTTCACTTTGCTGCTGTACATACTCCAAGGCTGTCTCAAGACAAGACAATGCTTGCTGAGTGCGAAATCTTTTCTTTAATTATTTCTGAATATGATTCTGATTCTGTCTCTGGAGAAGATCACCTGAACAGCTTGCAGCTAATTCCTCGTCGGTATAATCTAATCCATCGTCGTCATGCTTAAACCCATTCTTCCAAATCGTTTTCTGTTACTTACCTTCAATCGATGGCAAGGTCCTCATCTTTTAAAAGTATAGGCATACTAGGTCTTATATTTTTTTTTTTATTTTTTTATGCCTCCAGATAAATCCTCATTGTCAAAAGAATCGATTAATTTCCGCCATGATCTTTCAAAAGTTATATCTTTTCACTTCCTCCCAAGATTGAGCAGCCCCCCCAATATAACATTTTTTAAAATTTCATTTTTTTCAAATGGTTCACGAGGTCTTCACCTTATGTCTATGGCTTCTAATAATGATTTCAAAAAATGTGACCTATTGTGACGTTTAAAATTTTCTAGCACACCTTGGTCCATAGGGCTGGATCAATGAAGTGGAGTTTGGCGGAAAAAAATAAACTTTTATATCTACACAACACAGCTGATCCTCATTCGGATGGGATGGAGCATTATTCTAGAAAACAAAATGGCTTTTCTTTGCAATTTCATTTTCTTTAAATTTTTTTCTACCTTAGGTACGAATTCATTCATGAAACCATTGTTTAAAAAAGTTCTTCCATTCATCCACGCACTGTTTTGATTTCTTATTGTAAAACTGACATTGCAGATTTTAAAATATTTTTGAATGCTCTCGAGGTTTAGCCGATTTTCCAATCATTATAAGTTGCAGTTTGTGACTGCCAGAAGCATTGCTGCATGCCATGAACGTATTTCTCTCACTTACTTTTTTTATACCCAGGAGGCTGATTCTTCTTGTCGAGGTGCAAACGTTTTAGTTGGTAACATTTTCTTATTTTAGGCCAGTTTTATAACATTTGTACATCTGTTTGGGACTGTTATTTTCATCTTTAATTTTTTTATAAAATTTCTACTTTAAATTCTGATAAAATTGAATCATTTTGCAGATAGTTTTCTCTCCACAAATCCTGAGTTTCACCGCACACCTTGTCTATTTTTCTACCTGCTTAACCTCCCATTGCTCGGCTGTGAATATAAATTTCAGTTTCATTTGGAAAAAGAGATCTAAGTGACCAGCTTTCGCCTGCAAAATTGATCCCGAAAGAGGAGTTCCTTTTTCATGTTGTTGTACAAAACCATAATAAACAAAGCATCTACTAACTTTTCATAATCGCTTAATTTTTAGAGTTTTAGTGAAGAAGGAGAAAATGTGTCTTTCGTTTTCCACTGTTCAATTTTATCTAGTTTACGCTTCCCTGTCTCCAAAAGTGTTTCTCCTACACCATATTCTGTTGCAATTTTTTTTAGTGTTTCACCTTTTTCTTTACGTTTTAAAGCTTCCCATTTTTCTTCAATCGTTATCAAAACTTTTCTTGCGTTTTAATGTAGACATATTGTGACTATAAACTTGAATGACTTGAATTAAAAATATTATGCTACAAACAAAAAAACTATTGTGTACAAGAAGCTAGTCAGCACAAGAAAAAATAAAGATGAGGTAAAGCTTTTTGTATTTCTTTGTTGGTGTCAGCACAATAATTTTCGATAGAAATTTCTTTACCGATATATTGAATAAATTTATCGACTAAACTCGGATTATGCGGACTGGCATTTTATGAACGTGACCTCGGATAACCGAGGCCACGGATAAAGCGAGCTCAAATAACCGGGGTTCTACTATACTATATATGTGTGTGTGTGTGTGTGACGCTCCACGGTGAAAGGGAACCTTAGCTGTTTTTGACAGAACTAAAATGCTTTTTCGATTGAAAATAAGCATTTTTGAATAAAAAATCAAAAATTAAAAATAAATTCTAATTTTTTGGAGGGCGAAAGGTACGAGTTTTTTTCTTTTTTTAAACGAAAAGCTGAGGTTTTTTCATTAAAGGAAATAGGGGAGTATAGTCGAGGTTGGGAACATACATTGTCTAGGTAGGCCATTCGCGTTTTTTGTCAAGTTCACCTAGCGCAACCTACGCGCATGCTTGTCGAAGCTTGACTTAGTAAAACCTAACTTTTGTTCCAATTACATTTTCGGAGGATCGAAAATTGTGTTTTCTGTGACGTCGGTACTGTTACGTCAAAAACGAGAAACCTTTATAAATATACCTAACTTTCCTCGTTTTAAATTAGGTTTCATAAATGAATCTAATTTGGATTGAGGGATAAGTCAATGAGCCTACTAAATGTGAGAGAATTATTTATTTAATAACCAACAAGAAAGAAAAGAGTTGACAAAAATTACAATGGTGTACAAAAATTATGAGTCTTACTATAAAGAATAACGATTACTGGTGTGATTGATCAATCTCTTGTCTATCTTAATGGTGTTGAGCGGTAGAAAATAAAAAAAAAAAAAAAAAAAAAAATATGAAAAGGGGGCCTTCCGTTTGTTGTCCTTAATGGTTGGGTCTTAATCCTCTTGTTTACACTAATGAGATAGTGTATTGTATTGTGAAAAATATCTGCTTTCTGCCAGACGGTTGTTCGCCTCCTAGTCAAATTTCGATATTTCGTAATTTGGAATGTGATACTTCAATATTAGAGTTTGTAGATACGCGAATAATTTCCAAATTTATATTTATCGAAATTGATATAAGTTATATTTCGAAAAATCGATGTAATGGAGTGTTGATTTGGAAATGAATTCAAACTTATATTTGGAAAATAATTCACTTGTAAGGAAATTTGTTTAAATTAATACTTGGAATTCACTTTTAATAATGTACAAAGGTATACTGGGAATTCACTTTTGAATAAGGTTCAAAGGTTCTACTGGGAGACTGTTCAATTGTTAGCGATTAGATGAATACTGCTGATTTCCAAAAATTACTCTTCTTTCTCTTGTACTGAACGATGTGTTCACGTTGATTTCTAAAATAGGTTAATCTCTGTTCTCTGCAGATTTTGTATCCCTTTTATATAAAACTGTCTTCATTAATGTATTGCTTTGGAATCATTCAAGTGTGGATTTTAAGTCACACGTGTTGATATTGGTCAGATTGTAAAGTGGGGGTGTCGGGCGACGGCAATGCTGCTGCAATACAGGGGGAATTGTTGATTCGTCTTCTTTAGCACGTGTTGGTTTTTGCGTCAGATTGTAAGTGGGGGTGTCGGGCGTACGGCAATGCTGCTGTAAGGACGGGGCGACTGTTGACTCTTCTTCTGTTTTTTTGTAAGGATTGAGGGGCGAGTCGCTCGAATTGCCTTGTTTGTTTTCCTTCATGTGGCGAAGATTTTTGAAGGTCGTTTAAAAAAAAACTGATGCACTATCGTTATTCTTTTTACCATGATTTAAAATGTTACTCATCTTTCTTGAATTCATTATACTTACAAATTGTATAGATACATAGGAGATATATAAAAATATGCTAATGATAATGCAATGATATGAAATACAGTAGGAATTATTAATTGTAGATTATAAGAAAAATACAATATATAAAAAAAATGAAAATACATTCATAACTATCGGAGTTAAATTTGGTATAATTAAACAGGAAGTTACGGAGCCCCCCCCCCCACTAACAGTACAAAAAAAGCTCTAAAAAAAGTCTTTTTTGTCCTACCTGCACGGAAAGTATGTCATTTCGGGAACTTTTGAGCGGGCGCAATGTAACTCATTACCACCCAGGAGTAGGTGGTAGTTGTATATTTTGCGCCCGCTTACCCTCCCTTCGAGCAGGCAGAAGATTATTTTGCGCCCTATACTTGTTTATTATTCGTTTTTCTTAATTAAAATGTGCATTTCTTTACAGTGTTTTTGTTTCATTGTTGACTATAAATATGCTATCATTTTCAACTTGTTTTATTTTGTCTAGAAAAATGTGCATTTTTTTCGATTTTCTTTAAAAAAAATTATATAATCATTTAGTTTTGTTCACATTTCGGTTAAATAAATTGGCCAATTTACTATATTTTCAGAATAACTTTGTTGTCTTAGTTCTTTATTAAAACTTGTATCATTTTAGACTTCAAAGTGTTAACCATTTATATAGAGTTTAATTTTTATCTAATATGAGCGTTTAATCGGTTCGTGCCCTCAATGCGACATACTTTCCCTGCAGTTGAGACAAAAAATTATGTTAGCATCTTGGGCACAAAGGTGATTACGACTTTTTTTCTGGCGAAATAAATATTTTGCGCCCTTGATACGAAAATAAAACACTATTGTGCATATTGTGAAAAACCATTTATAAAAGATAAGAATAAAATTGAATCGTAACGTATGCAGAAAAATTTGTGGAACTCACGGTTGAAAAGAAAAACAACAGTAAAATATCGAATCCCGGAACGTATTTCTTTATAGTTACAACAATTCGGTAATGTTACTTACTGTCAAGGTCGGCCCATATGTTTTTAAAATGCGAAAAGATGAGGACGAGCTGCTTCATTTGCAAAAAATGCAATTCTGTATAAATTCATTAATATAATTGATCATCTTAGACTGATTCCATTTCAAATCAGGCAGGTCGACTAACTTCAAGTTATAGATTTAGCTGTCGCTTAAACATGTTATTGTACATGAAATATAAAGAGACACGTATTTTTTATTTTTCAAAAAAGATAAATTTTAAAGAAGTTATGCACATTTGAACTTTGGAGTGGTAATACTCGAATAAATAGGTGAATAAAAATGGTTTTGCTTGTCTTTTTTTTTTCTTTTGTGTATATTTCAATTTTCTTTCTTGGGTCTTGTAGGATGGGCTTGTCCTCTTCAAAATCCAGTTTGAAATTTAAAATAAATATTTAAAATTATAAAAAATTGGGTATGTTTTTCTGAAAATAAATAAGATTATATTTTCTAAAAAAACGCCACCATTTTTCTATCCAAACTTTTACTACAAGTTTCTTAAGATAATTTTGATCATTTCCTATGAATTTCAAGCGGGCTAAACTATTCTGACAATCAGGAGAATTTTTTTTTTGAATTATTTATTTTACGCAAATTTTTAAATTGTTAACTTGCATTTTTTAATAAAAATGAATCGCTATATCATAGTTGGCGTGAACGTTAACATTTTAAAAATTTTGGTGAAAATTAATATTTCAAAAAAAGAAATTCTCCTGATTGCCAGAATGGTTTAGCCCGCTTGAATTTCCATAGGAAATGTTTCTATATTATCTTAAGAAACTTGTAGTAAAAGCTTGGATAGAGAAAAATGGTGGCGTTTTTGAGAAAATTAATCTTATTTTTTTTTCAGAAAATCATCATCCCTATTTTTATAATTTTTAAATATTTTTTTAAATTTCAAACTGGATTTTGAAGAAGACAAAGCCATCTACAAGAACCAAGAAAGAAAATTAAATTATACTATCAAAAGAATAAAAATGACAAGCTAAACCAATTTTTTTCACTTTTTATTCGAGTTTTACCACTCAAAGTATCAAATGTGCATAACTTCTTTAAATTTAACTTTTTTGAAAAATAAAGAAATACGTGTCTCTTTATATTTTCATGTATACATAACATGTTTTAGCGGACAGCTAAATCTATAACTTAATGTTAGTCGACCTGCCTGATTTGAAATGGATTCAGTCCATATTAATACTTTTATTTAATTTTATTAATAATTTAGTGCATAAAAATTTTTTTTTATTTGTATTTATTTTTTATATTTTTTATTTTTTTTATTTTGTTATTTCATTAAGTTAGGAAACTGTAAACAATAAGGAACCAATTTTCCGTAACTCCAAAACATTTTATTTTATTTTTTAACGATTAATGCCCTTTGAATTTTAATCATGGCCGACCATTTTCTGTAAGAACCAACCTCGACTACAAATTTTTTTTTTTAAATCTTTATAAACTTTTTCATTTACTAAAACATATCAATTTTACTTTGTACAGATAAGTTGGATCCTATTAAACAGGACTTTCCAACCATATACAGTGCCGCTCAATAAACTTTGCACACCCTACAGAGGAACTGAAGACTTAACAAAAAAGTTTTGTATTTTTTTTACTATGGAAGTTACGAAGCTCAATAAAAAATTTTGTATTAAAGCTCATTGCCTCAGCTTTTACATTACATAAAATCGAAATTAAAAAAATAATTTTGTTAATGAGTAAATAATATTATTGCAAAATAAAATTTTCCGTTTTTTTCTGTTTTATTTTTAAAGTGACACAGTTTTAATTAGAAATCATTACAAATTTAATGCCAGGACATTTCATTTAAAAAGTAGTTTTTTCACCTTTAAAAAGCATTTTCTAAAATTTTTTTACGAGAATTTCTAAGAAAAAATATGATCTTTTGTTTAAAAAATCAGCCATTATTTTCAAATTGTTGTTATCTCAAAAACCAATTACTTTAGGACAAAATTTTTTTGAAAAATAAATTGTTCCTTTCTGTGTATAAAATTAAAAAAAAATTATTAAAAAAAAATTTTGTTTAAAAAAAATTTTTTTTATTATTTTTTCAAAAAAATTTTTTTTTACATTTTTCTGATTTTTAAGTTTTTTGTGTAGAAACTCGCTTTTTACACTCATGTTATAACAAGAAAACATATTTTTATTCGTATTTATTTAATTTTTTTAAATAATTTTATACTCGTCAATCTATTAAATAAGTTCTTATACGTTTACACGGAAAAAACTCTGTATATTAATTCCTGTTAAACTCACAATGTATTTTTAGTAAACTGACTACTAAGTGTGGGGGGGAAATGTGGTCACTAGACGAGATTTATAATTTTATAGTAGTTTTTGTAATTCTTTTTGATCTCTTTTTTTGTTATTTAGTAGTCAAGTTATGAGAAACTCGCCTATGATATACGAAAGGAATGTAGATTGTAGTAATAGTGAATGCCAAAAATTTTTATTTTCTATATTCGAAAATGATTGTTATTTTCTTCGCGCCGCGTTTACTCAACGTTAGTAGTCAGACGATCAAAACTGCACAGCATACAAACCGAGCACCGCTGTAGGTGTAGTCACACATAAACCACTCAATCTTTCATATACATGCGTGCTCAAGTCAAATGGCTGCTGTCATTCCACCTGGTTCTTATTTAATAATTAAATAAATTCAATTATACAGAGAAAAGTGGATATTAAGATTTTTCATGCATTAGATATTAAAAAAAAGGATGCTTTTGCATTTCATCTAGATGTTGTGGTTTAACATCTCAGATGTTAAAAGTTTTAATTTGTAAATGTGAGGTTATGTGTCAAACAGTTCTTCCGGATATTCCAAGTATCGATCTGTGAATATACTTACTACTTGAATTTCAACACTGCAAGATATATTTCAACTATTTTATTTAGGGAGGATTTTTCTAAACTTCTCTATGTTTATTTAATTATTGTTAATAACGGAGAAAATTGTAATTGCCGCATTAATGTGAATTTTTTTAATAATAATATAATTGAAATGTTTCTTTTTAAATACATATAAAGAAAACTATTTCTGATTTCATAAGTTTTTAACTTATAATTATTTAATTTAATCTTTTTTTATGTTTTAAAATTATATTGCAATAAATAAACTTTTAAGTTAACTAAAAAATATTTATTTCTAAATCTTAGCTATAAATTTCTAACAAAGAATAAAAATTTAATCAAAAGGATAAATATTTTTAGGAAATAATAATGTTAATTCTGTTAATTTCAACAAATTGACCTTATTAATTTTAAATTTAATTGATTTTGTGAATTTTATTTAACAAACTAATATTATTTAATACAGCATTTAACTAATTTCTCTCCCATAGTGTACATACAAATGTTTTGGATTAGTCTATAAGAACAGTGACTTAACTTCTTGATATGAATTGTATATGCGGTTCGTCGATTAAAGTGTGCGTTTCTTTTAATCCAGTATGTTAGGCAATTAGACTAGGTTGCGTTTCAAATAAGTTATCAATCGTCATAGGTTTATTAAATAGATTTCTACCGGAACTCATTAGTATGAGATGGTGTCAAGTCTGCCCCTGTCACTGACATTCGACATTTGGTTTTTTAGTTAAATCATGGATTTTACATTTTCATCAACTGACTACTAAATTTTAAAAAAGTCTGGTTCTGTTCCGTGTTTTAATTGTACAGACTACGAAATATTGATACCGTCGCAGTTTTACCCCACTTTAGTAGTCCAATTTACCTAAAAAAACCATAGTGAGTTTATCACAAACTAGTATACAAAGTTTCTCCGTGCATTTATTTTTATTGTTTAAAAAACGAAATTATATAAAATCTTCCAATGATTTTGTGAGTTAAAATATTTGCGAAAAATTAGAAATAAATACGAAGAATAATATGTTTTCTTGTTTTAATGAGTGTAAAAAGCGGAGTTTCTACACAAAAAACTTTAAAATCTGAAAAATTGTAAAAAAAAAATTTTTTGAAAAAATTATAAAAAAAATTTTTTTTAAACAAAATTTTTTTAATAAGTTTTTTTTAATTTTTATACACAGAATAGAGAATAATTTATGTTCTAAAAATTTTTTTACCTAAAGTAATTGTTTTTGAGATATCAGCAATTAGAAAATAATGCCTGATTTTTTAAACAAAAGATCATATTTTTCTTAGAAATTATCGTATAAAAATTTTAGAAAATGCGTTTTAAAGGTGATAAAACTAGGTCTTTTAAATGATATGTATGCCATTAAATTGTAATGGATTTCTAATTAAACTGTGTCACTTTAAAATTAAACAAAAAAAACGGGAAAAATTTTATTTTGCAATAATATAATTTACTCATTAACTAAATTATTTTTTTATTTTCGATTTTATGTAATGTTAAAGCTGAGGCAATGAGCGCTTTAATACAAAATTTTTTTTGAGCTTCGTAACTTCAATAGTAAAAAAAATTCAAAACTTTTTGTAAAGTCTTCAGTCGCTGTAGGGTGGGCAAAAAGTTATTGAGCGGCTCTGTACTTCAATTGCCCAAATTCATTTTTAAAAAAAAGTTATAAAACAAAGTCATAAAGGTGTCCGACCTCGTCTATGTTCCCCTATATATGAAAAAGTGGGACTAGACCGTTTAAACATTGAAAAAAGAGGTTTCTACCCACCGGTGCGCTCTTAAACCTGGGATTTAGCTACCGTTCAGGAGTAAATTCATTTTTTCAAATGTTTAAAACTTTCTATGTCCCACTTTTTCATGTATGTGTCCTTTTAGCAAATAAACCTCAGCTTTCGTTTACTATTTTTCAAATTTTTCAAAAAAAACTTTTTTAAACAATTTGTTTTTCTATTAATCCCATCAAATCTCCATAATATATCAAATGGGAATATTAAAATTAGGGAATTCACGCTTTATTTTCATATAATTTTGATAAAAATCGTCGAGGGGGTGTTTTGAGATATTAGGGAGTTTAACATTTTAAATAAACAGGGTTAGGGGTCTATAAAATTTTATTAATTTAAACATTCAATCAATTTTAATTTATCAATATAAATAAAATAAAAATAATTTATTTGCGATAGTAAAATAATTGTATAATTTAAATATTGAGAAGCAGATAATTTATAATAAAACAGAATATTATTCTCTATACAACAACGACTCGCTAGCAGCGCCACACGCAAATTTGTTAAAACTTCGATATTTTCTATAACTTTTCAATAAATCAAATTTGGAATTTTCCAGGAAACATCTTTATACATTGAAAAACCAATGTCTCAACTGGAAGTTCTCTTTAAATTTGAAACTTCCCAACTGACTTTGGTCGGCGAAGGTAAGAAAATGTGATCGCTGGTAGATCATTAATAACAATTAAAATATTGTTAAACAATTATTAATTTTTAAGTTTTTTGTTATGTTATCGTCTTCTATAGACCCTAACGAGTTTGTATATTTAAATACCGATTAATTTAATCAATATTTGTCTTAACAACGATGATTTATCTTTTAAAATTGAATAAAAAATTAATTTTTTTTAGTTTTTTTACATCTTATAATTTAAAACTAATTGTCCTATAAAAAACTTTTTAAGGAAAAAAAGATGCGCCTCTTTCTATAATTTCAACTAAACATAACGTTTTATATCAAACTTATTAAAGTTTAGCAAATTTTAATGAGTGTCTCACAACTGGGGCCTTTTTTTTCTGTTGAAAAAAGCGAGTGTACTCCTAAAATGTATCGTAAAATTTCTTAAGTTCATCGAAAACACTATACTTTCTTTTAATAAAAGTTGCGTATTTCTGTTACCTAGCGAACGGTGTTTTTTATTTATCAATTTCGTCTACACGTTTACATTTTACGGGTCAAAAATAAAAAACCCCCGTCTCACAACTGGAGACTCTCCACAAACATATAATTTTTTTAAAAAATTAGATATAATTAGTTTTAAAAACTAATGAATAAATTTTATTATACATATATTAACTAAATATATAAATTATTTGTAATTAAGGAATTTACAAATACTATTTTCTCAAATTGATAAATGTTAGATAAAATTTACATTTTTTTAATCAAAAATTGTTGCCTCATTGAAATTTAATAAAAATTCACTGATTTATCCAAATCATAGAAAAATAAATAATTTAATTAAATCAAATAAATTTATTTTTTATTTTAAGATGGCAAAAATATTCATGAGAATTACTATTTAAGTTATGTATAACATTTATATATAGTATATATATGTATATATATATTTTTATGTTTATATATAAATGAATTCCCGGTAAAATTAAAATATATTATTGTAGTATACATATAAATATGTTTATAATATGTATACTACAATAATATATTTATTTTTACAGGAATTCATTTATATATATATATATATATATATATATATATATATATATATATTATACATAAATAAAATAGAAATTATCAAGAATATTTTGAATCTAAAAAATAAAAATAAATATATTTATTTATTTAAATTATTTTTTTTCTATGATTTGGATAAATCAGTGAATTTTTTTTTAATTTCATGAGGCAACATTTTTGGATTAAAAAAATGTAAATTTTATCTATCATTTATCAATTTGAGAAAATAATTTTGTAAATTCCTTAATTACAAATAAGTGATATATTATGTTAATATATGTATAATAAAATTTATTCATTAGTTTTAAAACTAATTTTATCTAATTTTTTAAAAATATTATATGTAGTGGAGAGTCTCCAGTTGTGAGACGGGGTTTTTATTTTTGACCCGTAAATTGTAAACGTGTAGACGAAATTGTAAATAAAATACACCGTTCGATAGGTAACAGAAATACGCAACTTTTATTAAAAGAAAGTATAGTGTTTCGATGAACTTAAGAAATTTTACGATACATTTTCGGAGTACATCGCTTTTTTCAAAAAAAAAAAAAGGCCCCAGTTGTGAGACACTCATTAAAATTTGCTAAACTTTAATAAGTTTGATATAAAACGTTATGTTTAGTTGAAATTATAGAAAGAGGCGCATCTTTTTTTTCCTTTAAAATTTTTTTATAGGACAATTAGTTTAAATTATAAGTGTAAAAAACTAAAAAAAATTAATTTTTTATTCAATTTTAAAAGATAAATCATCGTTGTTAAGACAAATATTGATTAAATTAATCGGTATTTAATATAAAAACTCGTTAGGGTCTATAGAAGACGATAACATATCAAAAAACTTAAAAATTAATAATTGTTTAACAATATTTAATTGTTATTAATGATCTACCAGCAATCACATTTTCTTACCTTCGCCGACAAAAAGTCAGTGGGGAAGTTTCAAATTAAAAGAACTTCCAGTGAGACATTTGTTTTTTCAATGTATAAAGATGTTTCCTGGAAAATTTCAAATTGATTTATTGAAAAGTTTAGAAAATATCGAAGTTTAAAACAAATTGCGTGTGGCGCGCTAGCGAGTCGTTGTGTATAGAGAATAATATTCTGTTTATTATAAATTATCTGCTTCTCATAATTTTATATATACAATTATTTACTATCGCAAATAAATTATTTTTATTTTATTTATATTGATAAATTAAAATTGATTGAATGTTTAAATTAATAAAATTTTATAGACCCTAACCCTGTTTTTTAAAATGTTAAACTCCTAATATCTCAAAACACCCCCTCGACGATTTTTATCAAAATTATATGAAAATAAAGCGTGAATTCCCTAATTTTTATTCCCATTTGATATATTATGGAGATTTGATGGGATTAATAGAAAAACAATTGTTTAAAAAAGGTTTTTTTGAAAAATTTGAAAAATAGTACGAAAGCTGAGGTTTTTTTCTAAAAGGACATATACATGAAAAAGTGGGACTAGAAAGTTTTAAACATTGAAAAAATGAATTTTCTCCTGAACGGAGCTAAAAACCGGGTTTAGAGCGCTCCGGTGGGTAGAAACCTCTTTTTTCAATGTTTAAACGTTCTAGTCCCACTTTTTCATATATAGGGGAACATAGACGAGGTCGGACACCTTTTTGACTTTTGTTTATAACTTTTTTTTAAAAATGAATTTGGGCAATTGAAGTACAGTGCCGCTCAATAACTTTTGCCCACCCTACAGCGACTGAAGACTTTACAAAAAGTTTTGTATTTTTTTTACTATTGAAGTTACGAAGCTCAAAAAAATTTTGTATTAAAGCTCATTGCCTCAGCTTTAACATTACATAAAATCGAAATTAAAAAAAATAATTTTGTTAATGAGTAAATAATATTATTGCAAAAATAAAATTTTCCGTTTTTTTTTGTTTATTTTTAAAGTGACACAGTTTAATTAGAAATCATTACAATTTAATGCCAGACATATCATTTAAAAGCTAGTTTTATCACCTTTAAAACGCATTTTCTAAAATTTTTATACGATAATTTCTAAGAAAAATATGATCTTTTGTTTAAAAAATCAGCCATTATTTTCAATTGTTGATATCTCAAAAACAATTACTTTAGGAAAAAAATTTTTAGAACATAAATTATTCCTTTCTGTGTATAAAATTAAAAAAAAATTATTAAAAAAATTTTGTTTAAAAAAAATTTTTTTTATTATTTTTTCAAAAAAATTTTTTTTTACATTTTTCAGATTTTTAAGTTTTTTGTGTAGAAACTCGCTTTTTACACTCATTATAACAAGAAAACATATTTTTCTTCGTATTTATTCAATTTTTCCAAATATTTTAACTCACAAAATCATTTGAAGATTTTATATAATTTCCGTTTTTAAACAATAAATAAATACACGGAGAAACTTTGTATACTAGTTTGTGATAAACTCACTATGTTTTTTTAGTAAATTGACTACTAAAGTGGGGAAAAACTGCGACGGTATCCAATATTTCGTAGTCTGACTATTAAAACACGGAACAGAACCAGACTTTTAAAATTTAGTAGTCAGTTGATGAAAATTTAAAATTCATGATTTAACTAAAAAACAATGTCGAATGTCAGTGACAGGGGCAGACTGTCACCATCTCATATCTAATGAGTCCGGTAGAAATCTATTTTACCTATGACGATTGATAACTTATTTGAACGCAACCTAGTCTAATGCCTAACATACTGATAAAGTAACGCACACTTTAATCGACGGAACGCATATACAATTCATATCAAGAAAGTAAGTCACTGTTCTTATATACTAATCCAAAACATTGTATTGACACTTGGGAGAAAATTTGTTAAATGCTGTATTAAATAATATTTGTTTGTTAAATAAAATTCACAAAATCAATTATATTTAAAATTAATAAGGTCAATTTTTGAAATTAACAGAATTATCATTATTATTTCCTAAAATTATTTATCCTTTTGATTAAATTTTTATTCTTTGTAGAAATTTATAGCTAAGATTTAGAATAAATATTTTTTATTAACTTAAAAGTTTATTTCTTGCATATATTGTAAAACATAAAAAAAGATTAAATTAAATAATTTTAAGTTAAAAACTATGAAATCAGAATAAGTTTTCTTTATATGTATTTAAAAGAAACATTTCAATTTATTATTATTAAAAAAATTCACATTAATGCGGCAATTACAATTTTCTCCGTTATTAAAAATAATTATATAAACATAGAGAAATTTAGAAAAATCCTCCTAAATAAAATTGTGAAATATATCTTGCAGTGTTGAAATTCAAGTAGTAAGTATATCCACAGATCGATATTGGAAAATCCGGAAGACTTGTTGACACATAACCTCACATTTACAAATTATACCTTTTAACATCTGAGATGTTAAACCACAACATCTAGATGATATGCATTAGCATCCTTTTTTTAATATCTAATGCATTAAAATTCTTAATATCCACTTTTCTCTGTATAATGAATTATTTAATTATTAAAAGAGAACCAGGTGGAATGACAGCAGCCATTTGACTTGAGCACGCATGTATATGAGATTGAGTGGTTATGTGTGACTACACGAACAGCGGTGCTCGTTTGTATGCGTGCAGTTTTGATCGTCTGACTACTAAATTGTAAACGCGGCGCGAAGAAAATATCATTCTTTCGAATATAGAAAATAAAAATTTTGGCATTCACTTTTTCTACATCTACTTTCTTTCGTATATCATAGGCGAGTTTCTCATAACTTGACTACTAAATATTGCAAAAAAAGAGATCATATAGTATTACAAAAACTTCTATTAAATTATAAATCTCGTCTAGTGACCACTTTTTCCCCACTTTAGTAGTCAGTTTACTAAAAATACATTGTGAGTTTAACAGGAATTAATATACAGAGTTTTTCCGTGTAAACGTATAAGAACTTATTTAATAGATTGACGAGATAAAATTATTTAAAAAAATTAAATAAATACGAAAGAAAAATATTTTTTCTTGTTATAATGAGTGTAAAAAGCGAGTTTCTACACAAAAAACTTAAAAATCTGAAAAATGTAAAAAAAAAATTTTTTTTAAAAATAAAAAAAATTTTTTAAACAAAATTTTTTAAATAATTTTCTTTTAATTCTATACACAAAAAGGAACAATTTATGTTCTAAAAATTTTTTTCCTAAAGTAATTGTTTTTGAGATATCAACAATTGAAAATAATGGCTGATTTTTTAAACAAAAGATCATATTTTTCTTAGAAATTATCGTATAAAAATTTTAGAAAATGCGTTTTTAAAGGTGATAAAACTAGCTTTTAAATGATATGTCTGGCATTAAATTGTAATGATTTCTAATTAAAACTGTGTCACTTTAAAAATAAACAAAAAAAACGGAAAATTTTATTTTGCAATAATATTATTTACTCATTAACAAAATTATTTTTTTAATTTCGATTTTATGTAATGTTAAAGCTGAGGCAATGAGCTTTAATACAAAATTTTTTTGAGCTTCGTAACTTCAATAGTAAAAAAAATACAAAACTTTTTGTAAAGTCTTCAGTCGCTGTAGGGTGGGCAAAAGTTATTGAGCGGCACTGTATATGGTTGGAAAGTCCTGTTTAATAGGACCATCTTTTCTGTACAAAGTAAATTGATTGGTTTTAAAATGAAAAAGTTATAAAGATTTAAAAAAAAAAATTTGTAGTCGAGGTTGGTCCTTACAGTTAAGGTCGGCCATGTTTAAAATTCAAAGGGCATTAATCGTTAAAAAATAAAATAAAATGTTTGGAGTTACGGAAAATTGGTTCCTTCTTGTTTACAGTTTCTAACTTAATGAAATAACAAAATAATAAAAATAAAAAAATATAAAAAATAAATACAAATAAAAAAAATTTTTTGCACTAAATTATTAATAAAATTAAATAAAAGTATTAATATGGACTGAATCCATTTCAAATCAGGCAGGTCGACTAACTTTAAGTTATAGATTTAGCTGTCGCTAAAACATGTTATTATACATGAAATATAAAGAGACACGTATTTCTTTATTTTTCAAAAAAGTTAAATTTAAAGAAGTTATGCACATTTGAACTTTGAGTGGTAAAACTCGAATAAATAGTGAAAAAAATTGTTTTTCTTGTCATTTTTTTTCTTTTGAGTATAATTTAATTTTCTTTCTTGGTTCTTGTAGATGGGCTTGTCTTCTTCAAAATCCAGTTTGAAATTTAAAAAAATATTTAAAATTATAAAAATAGGGGATGATTTTCTGAAAATAAATAAGATTAATTTTCTCAAAAACGCCACCATTTTTCTATCCAAACTTTTACTACAAGTTCTTAAGATAATTATGAACCTTTCCTATGAATTTCAAGCGTGCTAAACCATTCTGGCAATCAGGAGAATTTTTTTTTTGAAATATTTATTTTCACAAATTTTTAAATTGTTAACGTTCACGCCAACAATGTTATAGCGATTCATTTGTTTTTAAAAATGCAAGTTAACAATTTAAAAATTTGCGAAAATAAATATTTCAAAAAAAAAATTCTCCTGATTGTCAGAATAGTTTAGCCCGCTTGAAATTCATAGGAAATGTTCATAATTATCTTAAGAACTTGTAGTAAAAGTTTGGATAGAAAAATGGTGGCGTTTTTTAGAAAATTAATCTTATTTATTTTCAGAAAATCATACCCTATTTTTATAATTTTAAATATTTTTTTAAATTTCAAACTGGATTTTGAAGAGGACAAGCCCATCTACAAGACCCAAGAAAGAAAATTGAATTATACTCAAAAGAAAAAAAATGACAAGCAAAACAATTTTTTTCACTATTTATTCGAGTTTTACCACTCAAAGTTCAAATGTGCATAACTTCTTTAAATTTAACTTTTTTGAAAAATAAAAAATACGTGTCTCTTTATATTTCATGTACAATAACATGTTTTAGCGACAGCTAAATCTATAACTTGAAGTTAGTCGACCTGCCTGATTTGAAATGGATTCAGTCTATGATGATCAATTATATTATGAGTTATACAGAATTGCAGTTTTTGCAAATGAAGCAGCTCGTCCTCATCTTTTCGCATTTTAAACACATAGTGGCCGACCTTGACAGTAAGTAACATTACCGAATTGTTGTAACTATAAAGAAATACGTTCCGGGATTCGATTTTTTACTTTGTTTTTCTTTCAACCGTGAGTTCCACAAATTTTCTGCATACTTACGATTCAATTTGTTTCTTATCTTTTATTAATGGTTTTTCACATTATGCACAATAGTTATTTTCGTATCAAGGGCGCAAAATAGGTGATTTCGCCAGAGTCGTAATCACCTTTGTGCCCATGATGCTAACATAATTTTTTGTCTCAACTGCAGGGAAAGTATGTCATTGAGGGCACGAACGATTAAACGCTCATATTAGATAAAAATTAAACTCTATATAAATGTTAACTCTTTGAAGTCTATAATGATACAAGTTTTAATATAGAAATAAGACAACAATGTATTCTGAAAATATAGTAATTGCCAATTTTTTTAACCGAAATGTGAACAAAACTAAATGTGTTATAATTTTTTTAAAGAAAATCGAAAAAATTGCACATTTTTCTAGACAAAATAAAACAAGTTGAAAATGTTTGCATTTTTATAGTCAACATAAAAAAAACTCGAAAATATCACATTTTAATGAAGAAAATCGAATAATTAACATGTGGGCGCAAAATAATCTTCTGCCTGCTCGAAGGGAGGGGAAGCGGGCGCAAAATATACTACTACCACCTACTCCTGGGTGGTAATGAGTTACTTTGCGCCCGCTCTAAGTGCCCGAAATGACATACTTTCCGTGCAGGTAGGACAAAAAACTTTTTTTGAGCTTTTTTTGTACTGTTACGTCCGTAACTTCCTGTTAATATACCTAATTTAACTCCGATAGTTATGAATGTATTTTCATTTTTTTTATATATTGTATTTTTCTTATAAGCTACATTATTATTCTATGTATTTCATATCATTGCATTATAATTAGCATATTTTATATATCTCCTATGTATCTATACAATTTGTAAGTATAATGAATTCAAGAAAGATGAGTAACATTTTAAATCATGTAAAAAGAATAACGATAGTGCATCAGTTAAACGACCTTCAAAAATCTTCGCCACATGAAGGAAAACAAACAAGGCAACGAGCGACTCGCCCCTCAACCTAACAAAAAAACAGAAGAAGAGTCAACAGTCGCCCCGTCTTACAGCAGCATTGCCGTCGCCCGACACCCCCACTTACAATCTGACCAAAATCAACACGTGCTAAAGAAGAAGAATCAACAATTCCCCCGTATTGCAGCAGCATTGCCGTCGCCCGACACCCCCACTTACAATCTGACCAATATCAACACGTGTGACTTAAAATCCACACTTGAATGATTCCAAAGCATTACATTAATGAAGACAGTTTTATATAAAAGGGATACAAATTCTGCAGAGAACAGAGAATAACCATTTTAGAAATCAACGTGAACACATCGTTCAGTACAAGAGATAGAGAGTAATTTTTGGAAATCAGCAGTATTCATCTAATCGGCAACAAGTGAACAGTCTCCCAGTATACCTTTGAACATTATTCAAAAGTGAATTCCCAGTATACCTTTGGACATTATTAAAAGTGAATTCCAAGTATTAATTTAAACATATTTCATTACAAGTGAATTATTTTCCAAATATTAATTTGAATTCAGTTTCAAATCAACACTCCATTCATCGATTTTCGAAATATAACTTATATCAATTTCGATAAATATAAATTTGGAAATTCTTTCGAGTATCTACAAACTCTAATATTGAAGTATCACATTCCAAATTTCGAAATATCGAAATTTGCTTAGGAGGCGACAACCGTCTGGAAGAAAGCAGATATTTTCACAATACAATACACTATCTCATTAGTGTAAACAAGAGGATTAAGACCCAACCATTAAGGACAACAAACGGAAGGCCCCTTTTCATCTACCGCTCAACACCATTAAGATAGACAAGAGATTATCATCACACCAGTAATCGTTATTCTTTAAGTAAGACTCATAATTTTTGTACTCATTGTAATTTTGTCAACTCTTTTCTTTCTTGTTGGTTTTTAAATAAATTATTCTCTCACATTTAGTAGGCTCATTGACTTATCCTCATCCCAAATTAGATTCATTTATGAAACTAATTTAAAACGAGGAACGTTAGGTATATTTATAAAGGTTTCTCGTTTTGACGTAACAGTACCGACGTCACAGAAAACACAATTTTCGATCCTCCGAAAATGTAATTGAACAAAAGTTAGGTTTTACTAAGTCAAGCTTCGACAAGCATGCGCGTAGGTTGCGCTAGTGAACTTGACAAAAAACGCGAATGGCCTACCTAGACAGTAGTTCAACCTCGACTATACTCCCCTATGTCCTTTTAGGAAAAAACCTCAGCTTTCGTTTAAAAAAGAAAAAAAAATCGTACCTTTCCCTCCAAAAAATTAGAATTTATTTTTAATTTTGATTTTTATTCAAAATGCTTATTTTCAATCGAAAAAGCATTTTAGTTCTGTCAAAAACAGCTAAGGTCCCTTTCACCGTGGAGCGTCACACACACACACACACATATATATAGTAGAACCCCGGTTATTTGAGCTCGCTTTATCCGTGGCCTCGGTTATCCGAGGTCACGTCAGAAAATGCCAGTCCGCATAATCCGAGTTTTGTCGATAAGTTTATTCAATATATCGGTAAAGAAATTTCTATCGAAAATTATTGTGCTGACACCTACAGAGAAATACAAAAAGCTTTACCTCATCTTTTTTTCTGTGCTGTCTGCTTCTTGTACACAATTGTTTTTGTTTGTAGCATAATATTTTTAATTCAAGTCATTCAAGTTTATAGTCACAATATGTCTACATTAAAACGCAAGAAAGTTTTGATAACGATTGAAGAAAAATGGGAAGCTTTAAAACGTAAAGAAAAAGGTGAAACACTAAAAAAAATTGCAACAGAATATGGTGTAGGAGAAGTCACTTTTGGAGACTGGAAGCGTAATCGAGATAAAATTGAACAGTGGAAAACGAAAAAAACTTTTTCTCCTTCTTCACGAAAAACTCTAAAAATAAGCGATTATGAAAAGTTAGGAGATGCTTTGTTTTTTATGGTTTGTACAACAACATGAAAAAGGAACTCCTCTTTCGGGATCAATTTTGCAGGCGAAAGCTATGTCACTTAGATCTCTTTTTCCAAATGAAACTGAAATTTTCACAGCGAGCAATGGGTGGTTAAGCAGGTAGAAAAATAGACATGGTGTGCGTGAACTCAGGATTTGTGGAGAGAAACTATCTGCAAATGATTCAATTTTATCAGATTTTAAAGAGAAATTTAATAAAAAAATTAAAGATGAAAATTACAGTCCCAAACAGATGTACAATTGTGATAAAACTGGCCTAAATTATAAAATGTTACCAACTAAAACGTTGGCATCTCGACAAGAAGAATCAGCTCCTGGGTATAAAAAAAGTAAGGAGAGAATTACCGTCATGGCATGCAGCAATGCTTCTGGCAGTCACAAACTGCAACTTATAATGATTGGAAAATCGGCTAAACCTCGAGCATTCAAAAATATTTTAAAATCTGCAATGTCAGTTTACTATAAGAATCAAAACAGTGCGTGGATGAATGGAGAACTTTTTAAACAATGGTTTCATGATGAATTCGTACCTAAGGTAGAAAAAAATTTAAAGAAAATGAAATTGCTAAGAAAAGCCATTTTGTTTCTAGATAATGCTCCATCACATCCGAATGAGGATCAGCTGTGTAGTGGAGATATAAAAGTTTATTTTTTTCCGCCAAACGTCACTTCATTGATCCAGCCTATGGACCAAGGTGTGCTAGAAAATTTTAAACGTCACTATAGGTCTCATTTTTTGAAATCATTATTAGAAGCAATAGACAAAGGTGAAGACCTCGTGAACCATTTGAAAAAAATAAATTTTAAAAATGTTATATTTTGGGCTGCTCAATCTTGGGAGGAAGTGAAAGATATAACTTTGAAAAGATCATGGCGGAAATTAATCGATTCTTTTGACAATGAGGATTTATCTGAGGCAGAACCTAGTATGCCTTTACTTTAAATGATGAGGACCTTGCCATCGATTGAGGAAGTAACAGAAAACGATTTGGAAGAATGGGTTTAAGCAGACGACGATGGATTAGATTATACCGACGAGGAATTAGCTGCAGCTGTTCAGGGATCTTCTCCAGAGACAGATTCAGAATCAGATGCAGAAATAATTAAAGAAAAGATTTCGCACTCTCAAGCTTTGTCTTGTCTTGAGACAGCTTTGGAGTATGTACAGCAGCAAAGTGAAGGCACACCTGCAAATGTGTTTCTCGTCAAAAAGTGGCGTGATATTGCAGCAAAAAATCGATTTTCTTCTCGATTGAAGCAAACCAGTATGACTAGCTTTTTAAGTTAAAAATTATAATTCTATTGATTATATATTGTTACTAATATATTTAAATGTTTGAAAAGGTGCTAAATATTAATTTTTCTATTATAAAATGTTATTTAAAAAAAAATTTATTTAAGAATCGCCAAAGAATGTTTAAAGAAAGACTGCTGTTTATTTTATTGTGTTTTTTTAATTATAATAATTTAAATTCAATGAAAAAGTGCTGTAAATATGTATGTGTTTACATAATTAGTTAATAAATACTTCACTTTTTTTAAAATAAATTGTGTTATTTTAATAAATTATTAAAATTATTATCTAATTTAAAAAAAAATCATTTTCCTCTTATGTAGAAAAGACATATTTAAAAAATGCAAATGTTAAATTGGAGTGTAAATAGAAAAGTCCGTATTATTCGAGTATTCTCTTAATCCGAGGTACGTCCGGTCCACATTAGCTTGGATAACCGGGGTTCTACTGTATATATATATATATATATATATATATATATATATATATATATATATAATATATATATATATATATATATATATATATATATATAAATATAAATGTGTGTGTGTGTGTATTATACATGCCCTACTTTTTTATGACAGTTGAATATCTTTTAACTTGTAAAATCTAATAGCTAAAAATTTTTCTTTTTTATTATCAATAAACGTATAAAATTCTGAAAAACAAACGACATCTTAACGACAAAATATTTTTTTTAATAAGTTATTTAAGAGAAATTCCATTTTCAGTAATATGACTAATTTTTCATAACTTTCGAAGAAATTAACGTTTTTTAACGTTCATAGGTTCATTTTGATCATATTACTTTTATTTAACCTAATTCTGTGACCAAATTTTCTTTAACTTTACATGGTTTACACAAACAAGACCTTTAAAAAATGAATGAATAATTATTTTATTTAGGATACAATGGCAAAACGGAACACCGTTATTGGTACACCTTTTTGGATGGCACCTGAAGTCATTCAAGAAATAGGTTATGATTGCGTAGCGGATATTTGGTCTCTTGGGATAACTGCACTTGAAATGGCAGAGGGTAAACCACCCTACGGAGATATCCATCCGATGAGAGCAATTTTTATGATCCCTACGAAGCCGCCACCGAGTTTCAGAGAGCCTGATCAGTGGAGTCCAGAATTCATAGATTTTGTAAGTGGTTGCCTTGTTAAAAATCCAGAAGAAAGAGCTACTGCTACTGAGTTATTACACCATGAATTTATAGGTAAAAATAACATTTAAAAGCCTGTAAAATATTTTTGTTAATTCATTGATTATTACTTTTTAATTTTTAAAAGGTAATGCCAAACAGCCAAGTATTCTCAGTCAAATGATCGCAGATGCACATGAGATGAGAGAGAAGCAAAGTGCACATAGAGCACATATGATTAATAATGTAGCAATAAAAAGTCAGCAAAACACAGAAGACTCGGTAAGTTTTAATTTTTAATCTGTTTTGAACATGAAGATTATTATTAATTTACGATCATTTTACAAAACAAGAAAGTGCATATTGTGGCAAATATTCGCCAGTGCCCTTTGATTTGGTTTTTTTGTGTTCTAACTTTTTGCAAAAATTTTATATAGGACGACGATGATTGTACAGGAACAATGAGACCTCTCCCTGAAGATTCAGGAACTTTAGTACCTTCTCACGATCTTCCGGATACAGGAACTCTGGTTTCCGGTATTTTAGATCTGGGGACCATGGTTATTAACAGTGATACAGATACGGAAGCAACAATGAAAAGTTAGTTTTTAATTAAATTATATTTTTTAATACTTATGTTAACAATTTTAAAGTCAGAGGAATGCAGACATTTTTTCTAGCAAAAAAATTAAATTTCTCTTAAGAATCCATATATAGGGTAAGTGTGCTAATTGCTGCGCGTTAGTAAAATGTGTAATTATTTATCACTTAATAAAATATTAGTGTTTAAAAAATGTTGAAAACATTATTTTGAAACAATACTTGATACAATTCTTTATAAAGATAAACATTTATCAAAAAAATTACTTTAATTACTTAACTTTAAATCCTGTCTACCGCAGAAACTGAAACATGCATGTGCAGTACTTGTGCTTCAATTTCTTAAGAATACAAACATTAAATGTAACAAATTTTTAATTTAATTTTTTTGATATAAATATTATTTTTTCCTTGAAAAATATGTCTTGGTTAGAATGTCGCAGAAACTAGTGCACTTACCGTATCAGTTTAGAATTTCCCAAACGGATCACCTGAAACTAAAAAATTTTCTTCTTTAACAAAAATATTTTTTTTACTCCTAATATGGTTAAAAAGGATCCCTGAAAATATAAGGCAAAAAAATTTTTTTGTAAAAGTTATAGGGTCATTTGGGGTAAATGTAAACAGTAGATGTTTCAGCTGAATTTACAAATTAAAAAATAAGTACGACGGCAATATTTTTACCTCAGCTCACCTACAAAATGTTCTGACTATTGCCAATATTTTATTTTGACAATTGGCAATGCCCTAATGTAAGTTATCTTTTAATGCAAAAAAGTTTGAAATTGAAAATTTTTCTGTTTCAGTATTTTGTCTCGCATTTGCATAAAAATAAATTTAAAAATCAAACAAAAATATGCAATTCTTCCTTATTCATGCCCCAACAAAAATTGACATTGATTTTTTATTTTCGTCAATTTAGTTAATAAATAATTAAGTGTTTACATTTTAAAAGAAAATAATTGAATAAATTATCAGATCTGCCATTTTGAAATTTAAAATTTCGATTTTAGATTCTTATTCAGCAACCTTAGAAACTTTTTTTTACCAAGTTGAATGAAAATCTATTAAAATTTGTTCAAGTTATTCAAGTTTTACATCACTAATTTTGTAATGGTTGATTGTTTATTTATATGAGACTTTATCAGTCAACTGGTTGATTTTTCTATACATCTACGAAGAACTGTTTTTCAGTTTTTCCATCCCTTAAGACAGTAGTATGCTTGAAATAACTTGTTTCTTAAACCTCGCTTAACTACAGAGGTGTTTACATTTACCCCGAATTTTAGGCAAATTTCAAAATCTCGGGGTAAATGTAAACAGTGAGTTGTAGACGATTCAGGTGCATCAATATTTTTTTGAACCTCATAAAATTTTTCTAGGGAGCTCTAGTAACAAGTTCATGCAAAAAAGATCCGTCCATTTTACCTTTTAACAAAAAAAACTGATGTTTTTCGTAAAAAATAGATAAACCGTTTACATTTACCCCAAATGACCCTACATAGTTGAATGTTTTAGTACTACTTAATTAGAAATTTTTTTTCTCGAGTTCCAGTAGACGGATTTAAAAATCAAAATATGGGTTTTTTTTTTCGTCTTGAATTACACTACTTAAATATTTTTAAAAAAATTTGTTGTATAATTTGTTTATAAAATGTTAATAATCAAATATGTTCTTTACCTCCTAACGAAAAAATTAAAATTGTACTATATTCCTTAAACGTCTCCAATTCTAAAACCGTTTTTTAGAATAATGAGACTAAATTTGAAAAAAGTTATTAATTAAAAACTGCAGATGTGTAGAGCTGTCAAACACGTTCAATTCGCTATGTTCACTTTGGCATTTTTTACAATTTACTTTTCAAAATTGTCTAGAGCCTACAAATTTTATCCGATTTTGATGGTAATGGTCTTAAATTAAAGGGGATAAAATTTCCAAAGGATGCCTCTAAACTGTTTTTTGAATTTTTAATTGTTTATACTTTTTTACTTAAAATTAACAATTTAGAATACTTTTAGAAAAAATCATGTTTATTTTTTTATTTTTCCATTACATATAATTGAAATAAATTTAAATTAGTCTGATATGATCACCAGAAAAATAATAATTCACTCACAAAACAGTCTATTTTAGTAAAAAGGAATTCTTTTACTATAAGCTGATTTTCCTTTTGTTATTTGTCTAAGAGGAATTCCTTTCCTATTAAGAGGAAATTTCTTTAAATTATATCCTTTAATGATGAAATGATTTTTTGTTTACTATTAAAAAGAAAAATTTTATTAATTTAATTATAATAATTTAATTATTTCGGACTGAAATTAAAGTATAAAGTAGAGGAGACCGGGGCTAAACCGGACAAGTCAAATATTTCCGAAACCGTGAAGAATTTCAAATCATGTAAATAACCTATGAACGCGCAATTTCGTGATGCATATGCTGCATGAGGTTTTAGGGACGTGTCATTTTTCTTGTAATAATAGTTGCCGTTAATATATGAAAATGTCATTTTTTGAGGTAAAAGTAAAAAAAAATACTTATATAACTGTAATTCATTTTATATTATATTAATTACCGATTTTACAGTTTATATTATATTCTTTGTATAGAAGTATCTGCAAATAAATAAAAGAAGAATTGATTTGACTTTTCTACAAAAAAAAAAAACGAAAATATGTGTCTCTTTCTTTAATTAATTAGCCGTGTTCGATTTAGCCCCATGGGGTGTCCGGTTTAGCCCCACCAATTTTCGTATTTTCGTTTTCGAGGTAGTCTCCTTCGAAGCAATATATCTCCAAAGCTACTGTAGTTTTTTAAAATCGAACAAGTGCGATTTGTAGGTGAAGGTACAAGCTTCAAAACGGTATATTATTCTTTAGCAAAAAATATGTTTTTGTATGAGTTTTCTGGTCAAAGACCAAATCCGTCCGTTTTAGCCCTGGTCTCCCCTATTTAAAATTAAATTAAATTTAAAATTAAACAATAATAGCACAAACCTGCAAATAATATATTGATAGGCAAATAAAATATATAAAAATAAGAATTAAATTTATTTTATCATAATTTCTATTTATAACCTTTTATCAATTTTTGTTAATCTTCAAAAGTTATGAATTCAATTCTGCATTTTATAATAAAGTAATTTATAGTTTTCAAATACATAAATAACACAGGTCTACAAGGTTTTTTTGTTTGTTATGGGAGTGGTTTCACATGTAATTTTGTGCGCTGAATACGATCCTGGTTTCCAAAATAGTGTATCACGTCAGAGTTTTGAGAAAAGTGGGGGTAAACACCCAAAAAACGTGTTTTTGACGGTTTTCAGTATTTTTTCTCCTGAACCTGATGTGCTAAAAACTTCTATATAGTCTTAAATTAAAAATTTATTCGTGTACTTTAAGACCCAAATTCGAAAAAAATATAAGATTTTGAGAAAAGTGGGGGTAAAGACCCAGAAAAACCTTTTTTGACGGTTTTCAGTATTTTTTTCTCCTAAACCTGATGTGCGAAACACTTCTATATGGTCTCAAATAAATGCTTTATTCGTGCAGTTTAAGACCCATATGCGTAAAATAAAAAAAATGTAAAAAATTTTGAGACAAATGGGGGTAAAGACCCCCAAAAAATGTACTTTTGAGGAATTTGAGTATTTTTTCTCCTTAACCTGACGTGCTGAAATCTTTATTATAATAAAGATTCCAGCAGACTATAGTCTTAAATTAAAGCTTGAATCGTACACTTTATGATCCACAAGTGCAAAATGCAGAATTGAAGGATTTTGAAGAAAGTGGGGGTAAAAAGACTCAAAAATTTTCTTTTGTTTATTGGAACGGTTTTCAATGTATTTTTATGCGCTGTACACGATTCTGGACTTTAAAATTGCGTATGACGTCAGGTTATTGAGTCTTAAAGTACACGAATAAAGTTTTAATTTAAGACTATATAGAAGTTTTTAGCACATCAGGTTCAGGAGAAAAAATACTGAAAACCGTCAAAAACACGTTTTTTTGGTATTTACCCCCACTTTTCTCAAAACTCTGACGTGATACGCTATTTTGGAAACCAGGATCGTATTCAGCGCACAAAATTACATGTGAAACCACTCCCATATCTTAAAAAAACCTTGTAGACCTGTGTTATTAAACTTTCAACTAGTTTGGAAATTGGTATCCAGGATTTTAAGTTCATTCTATTTAAAAACGTTATTGTTGAATTTGTTGCTATTTTGGCAAAAGTTATCGCGTTATTGAATGCTTCCTTAATGGACGCAGATTGTCTTTGTGGAATCCCTAAGTATATATGTGACGTGCCGCGACAAAAGGGACCTTAGCTGCTTAGAATTTTAGGTTATGTTTAGAGTACTTTTAATTTCATTAAAAATGTATTATTGATTATTTAACATCAAAAGCATATTTTTTGAAAATATTGCACATAATAATGAATTAAATATTAATAGTTTGTAAGGAAAATTGGTCATTTTTATTTATTTATACTTCTAATTTTAGTTCTGTCAAAAACAGCTAAGGTCCCTTTTGTCGCGGCACGTCACATATAACTCTTAAGTATGTCAATTTTTGCTTTACCGTAAGTAAATTTTAGTTCTTTATTATGCATATGACTGCGTTTTCTATAAATAATAATTTTAGTTTTTTCTCATTTACCTCCAATTGATTTACAGTACAATATTCATACAGATGTTTTAATATTTTTTTTAAACTAACCTTTGATCTTAGGAATTCCTCCAAGTACGATAAGAACAAAAATCAGTGTAGGACTACTAACTTTCCCTGGCAGTACACCTCTCGTTACCTTTACAGAACTTGAAATTTCGCCGTTTTTTAAAACAAAAACAGTAGCTTTAGAATAAAAGTCTTTCAATATTTTAATAATTTTATAACCTACTCCTAATTTATATAATTTACACCAAAGTAAATTATGAGAAATTGATGGAAAAGCATTATTGAAGTCAAAAAATAAGGCGTGCAATTTTCCACCCTTCGAATTTAGACGATTTTAAACTAAAGCGTTTAAGACAAATATGTTATCAACACAACTTCTGTGCTTTCTAAACCCAGATTAAAATCCTAAAAGCAGATTACTTTCTTCAGCTGATTGCGTAATTCTGTTAGTTAAAATATTTGTAAAAATTTTTTTTACCGACCCATAGCTATGGGTCTGTAATTGCCTGGGTCACTCAAAATTTCCTTTCTTGTATAACATTTTTAAATTTATATTTAACCATTTTTTTGGAATTTTTTCCACAAAATTTGATTGAAAAGGAGATTTACATAGTAAATCCACTTCTCGAGTAATTTTTTTAAAAATTCAAAGGTTATTTCGTCTGCTCCTGGTGCTTTATTATTCTTACATTTTCTTAAAGATAATATTATTTCATTTTTTCTTATAGGGGATTTCAACGTATAATTACTATTTTTAATTTTATTTTTATCTCCTTTTCTGTTTTAATACTTTAAGGTATGATGTTTTGCTACTATTATATTCTTCGACAGATTTAGAGTTCTCAAATTTTTCTTTTTTGCAATTTTTTAGTAGTCGTTTGACAGATTTTTTAATGACACACATTCGAAATCATAGCAGGGCTTAAATTGCTCATTATTGTTTTTAATTTTAGATACCATTCCAGCTGATTTAGCTTTACATTTTATGACGTGTATTAGATTTTTCGCTAATATATCAACATTGTGAATGTCAACTGGTTCGTTCCAGGAAAGAACATGCCCCCCTGATTCTAAAAAATGGTTTTTAGAAAAGTGTCTGTCCGTCTGTCTGTCGTCTGTCTGTAGAAAAATTTGTCTCAACGATAACTCGAATGGATTTTAATGAATCGACTTGAAATTTGGCACACTTTCTTAGTCTGTAAAAATGAAGCCTGAGTTCGTTGGGCAGCCCATTTTGTCAAAAAACAAAATTTTTAAATATTCAAAATTTTGTATTTTTTACAATTTTCAAAAAATAATTTTTTAAAAAATTTTTCCTTAAAATATGAGTCTAAACAAACAACTTTTCCTGTCAACACTTTTTTGTACAATAAAAAACAAAAAAGTTACAAATTTTTTTGAAAATTCGAAATTTTCAAAATTTTGTTTTTTTGCCAATTTTCAAAAAATAATTTTTTAAAAAATTTTTCCTTAAAATATGAGTCTAAACAAACAACTTTTCCTGTCAACACTTTTTTGTACAATAAAAAACAAAAAAGTTACAAATTTTTTTGAAAATTCGAAATTTTCAAAATTTTGTTTTTTTGCCAATTTTCAAAAAAAAATTTTTTTATTTTTTTCTTATAATTTGAGCAAAAACAAACAACTTTTCCTTTCAACACTTTTTTGTACAACAAAAAACAAGAATTTTTTTTTAATAAGTTTTTGGGACAGGTTTATTTTTGTTCTTTTTTAAGTTTCTGGTCCAGATGTGGCTAAATCGTTGACTTTAAATTTGAACTGAAAATTTTATTTTTAATCAAATTTTTTTTTAACTCTCAACATGATTCAAATGTATCCGTGTAATTGTTATGCAGACCAATTTTTTTTTTTATTTTTCAGTATTGTTAAATAACAAAATTTTTTATAGTTTTGGGTCCTTTTTATTTGGAATAAAGTTATTTGCATTGCAAATATGTGAACATTTTTAAAATAATTTGTTTATAGAGTAATATGTAGGTTGAATGTTTAACAATAATTTTATATTCAGAAATGAGTATGGCCTAAAATTTTTAACCGATTTGATTGTTTTTTGTTTGAAATTAAATTGTACGTCACTGGAGGCCGATTTTTAAGATATATTAATTGTTTATAATTTTTTAATTAGAGCAAATTTATACAATTTTTTGAAGGAACGTTTATTTCTTTATTCGAATAATGCACATGATCTAATTGAGTTCAAAATAATTTAGTTCGACCACCAGTCAATTAATAAGTCATAAATTATACCAATTCAAAACTTTTCCAAAAAGTACAGAAAATGAATTATTTCTATTGCATGAGTTGTTCTTTTTGTTGTTGTACTAAAATTATAAAATGCTTATGTTGTTTAAATGGTTCATACTAGAAATGCAGGAGCCTGTATGTATTATTATTTATTTTTCTCTTCGTATAGGATATGGTGATTTATTAGATACATATACTTTTTTTCTTTTGATGAAAGTAGAATTAATGTCATGAATATCTGCAAGTCAGCACATATTTGATGAGAATGTAAACCTTAAAGTCGTAATAACTTTAAGACAAGTAAATTATTTAGGGGCTCAAAAAAGATATGGCGTTTCTTATACGTAGTCTCACAATCAGTTGATTCAGTTGTAATGATCTGATTTTATTTGCTACGGAATTCGCTCGCCGGATGGAGTCCAGGTGCCTATCGTAGTTTCTTTAATTAATAAATACTAAATATTAGGTTAAGTATTACGTAATAATGATTTCTGCTGTGAATTCGAAGAGAGGTGTAGTCAATAACGAGTCTAAATTTAAACCTTCGAAAGTAAATATATTTTTTAAACAAAAGAAAATATTTAACAAACAAATTTAAATAAGAAATATAAGAAAACGAAAGTATAAATATATAAAATAATGAAACTTAATATAGTATGTAAAGTAACTTAACAATTATTACTCGTCGAAAAAAATACTTTAGTTAACATTAGAAACCAATTTAAATAAACAATATTAATTCTTGAATATTCGGCTCTCGCGGAGTTAAGTCGACATTTTGATCGCATTGCATTTTAGTTTCAAATAATTACGCGTTTCATTTTGAATTTCCGATAAAGGGATTTTATTCATATTCGCGAGACAGTTCTAGAATAGGTTTCCACGTTACCCGAGTCTGACGAATATCTAGGCGCGCGCACTTCTAGGAATTAACCAAGTAACACATAGGGGTTAATTCAAATACCGGATGCTGCCGAAATCCTTGCCTGGTCAGTTGCCAAGAATACGAAGATAGCGAGAGAGAAAGTTCGTTCGGCCTAAGAGCACCTGGGCAGAAAGAACATTTCCCTTCATGGTATTTGCCTCACAGAAGATCACCTCTAACTGAGACAAATACCTACAAGGTAAGAGAGACCGTTCCTGTTAGGCCCGAAGAGCACCTCGGGCCAAAGCGGAAGACGATCTGTCGATCTGGGATCGTTCAGCGAGGTATATAGGTGAGCTCTGCCGCGACGGTAAGAGAGCGAGTGGTGGGGAAAGCTGAGGCAGGCGACGCAAGTTTCGTGCGCGGTCGTCACTCTCTCATAGCTCTCACGCTGAAAGCGACTACGATGGTTGTGTATGTGACGTAATCTAATTCTCCTAAATACTAATACGCAGCCCATCGTTACACAGTTAGATCCGCAGCGAAATATTTATTGGCGCGAGGAGTCAGTATATTTTAGCTGAACTTTTTTTAAATCATATAGACAATGGAGTTTTTTCTCATACAAGAAGGAATAAGAACAAGAACGCAAATAAATAATGTACAATAATCGTAAACTACTGCGAGCGAAGCGCGCAACAACGTGCGAATCGCGACGACTTGTATACGCGCGCTCAAACTAGCAAGCAACCGCGCGAATGCTAGCTGTAGTAACCAGGGAAGTAGTTGTGTCATCGCTCTCTGAGGAGTCTTCGGATTCCCCGCCCTCATCGATGTTTTCTATGATTATTAGTTGTTTTTTAGTCTCTTCAAAATCTATTATTTCTTTATCCACGATAATTTTTGGTCCTTCAATTACTGCAGTTTTCCCATTCTGCCCTACAGTTTCTTTATATTTGAGTAATATTTCGTGATTTTTCTTTCGTCTTTCTCTCTATTTTTTTGGAAATCGTTGGCAATAGCAATATTCATTTCATTTTTGAATCGCTTTCGCTATATCTCAAGTATATATTAAGGGCATGTCCAAGTTGTAAAATGTAAACAAAGCAAAATGTAAACAAACCAAGCTCTAAAATCACATTTTTCAAACAGTCTTTTTTCTCACAAAAATTACCATTAAAAAACTTTTTTTTAAAAACATGATAAATTAGAGTGTCAAAGTTCCAAAAAAAATCATTTTTGAGTGTGATCAATAAATAGCAATTAGTAAAACAACTAATTCAAATGCCTGTAAAATAGCATTTTTGACACGTCGCGAAAAATAAACTGTTTGAGTATATCAACCGCACTGACGATGAAGAAGTCTCATATCAGCGATTGGACCTTCAACATGTGGAAAGGGAAATTTTTCCCTTTCCTCCATGAAATTACAAGGAGAAAGGGTAAAAACTTCTTCATCGTCCGTGCGGTTGATATAGTCAAACACTTTAATTTTTCGCGATGTCAGACGATTGCTCTCCGCGCACGCGCAGACCGTGCCAAGGACGCATTGTCAACACTATGCAGAAAGACACATTTTGTTTTACTTTGAAACGCAGTTATTTTCACATGCTTTCAGGTATACTAGGTATAGATAACAAATTCAACACTTCAATTTACCATTTTCATAAAAAAACTGTAAACTTCTATTCATTTACGAAAATGTGATGGTCGAAAAAATCCTCAATATTCGGTCTTCTACTGCTGTTTTTTTCGACCATCACATTTTCGTAAATGAATAGAAATTTACAGTTTTTTTATGAAAATGGTAAATTGAAGTGTTGAATTTGGTATCTATACCTAGTATGCCTGAAAGTATGTGAAAATAAGTGAGTTTCAGTGTAAAACAAAATGTGTCTTTCTGCATAGTGTTATCAATGTTTTCTTGGCACGGTCTGCGCGTGCGCGGAGAGCAATCGTCTGACATCGCGAAAAATTAAATTGTTTGACTATATCAACCGCACGGACGATGAAGAAGTTTTTACCCTTTCTCCTTGTAATTTCATGGAGGAAAGGGAAAAATTTCCCTTTCCACATGTTGAAGGTCCAATCGCTGATATGAGACTTCTTCATCGTCAGTGCGGTTGATATACTCAAACAGTTTATTTCTCGCGACGTGTCAAAAATGCTATTTTACAGGCATTTGAATTAGTTGTTTTACTAATTGCTATTTATTGATCACACTCAAAAATGATTTTTTTTGAAACTTTGACACTCTAATTCATCATTTTTGTAAAAATAAGTTTTCTAATGGTCATTTTTGTGAGAAAAAAGGCTGTTTGTTTACATGTTGGTTTGTTTACATTTCACAACTTGGACATGCCCTTAAAGTCTTAAATTTTCAAGTTTTCTTTCGCTTGGTTTGTTTTTTCCTTATACTGACTATTTTATGGTGTATGCTTTGGTAAGAATACGTGTAGTTTATCTATAAACATGAATCATGAAGAAGTGGTTAATGATTTGGAGCCGCTAAGTCTCACAAAGTTATTACTTTCTATATAAGAGCAGGTAAAGCAAATAAATACTAAACTGGATTTGATGGATGGGTAAGAATTCCTGAAGTGTCCCCTAATTTTCTTTTGGTTACTGAAAATAAATTATTCTTATATATTTTGATAGTCCATAATGTCAGTAATAACACCTCTAAACGATTTTTCAAAATTTTAATTTTTGTAATTTTTATAAACAATTAAACTTTTTTGCACCGTATTAGAAAAAATTCAATTTCTCGAAATTGGCTGAACCGATTTCAATGAAACTTGTATCGTTAGAAAGATTAAAAAATGTACTATTCAGAAAAAAATATAATATGAATAAAAAGTTTAATTTGCTTAAACAAATTATATTTTTCATTTTTATTGTTATAAATAAACAATGTTCGCAATCGATTTTGGTCACTTTTATTATAGCATCATAAAGAGGGACTTTTCATGATTCCATAGCAAAAATAAAAAACCGGAACTCTCTAAAAGTTTAGAAGTTCTATCATTTTTAGTCTCGCCGTGCGCGAGCTTTCTCGGTATCTAATGCTCACGGTACGACGCGACGCCACAGTGGGATTCTTTACAATTTACAGTACAAAAATATCTAGAGCTTACAATTTTTAACCGATTTGAGTTTTTTTAAATTAAAGAGAACTAAATTTTTTCAAATTTTCAATTGTTTACAATTATTTATTTTAGTCAAAGTTAACAAATTAACCCCTTTTTTTAAAAAAGTACGTTTGATTTTTAATTCTATTACTGCAGATGACCAGAATCAATTAAAAATCATGTAAAATATGTTCTCTAGATGAAAAATAAAGAGAACACATATTTTTTCATTTGTTATAAACAATATTAATTAACAAATAGTTAACTTGGGTTCCTTTCAACCAAAAATTTTTTTTTCACATTTATATTTTAATATAGGCTTATTTTAAGAATATATGTCCTTTTTTGATAAATAAATTATTTTAATTGTTATAAACAATATTAGTTAAGTAATTGTAAACTTTGGTTGAAGTACGTATGTCCTTTTTGTTTAATAAATAAATAATTTGAATTGTTATAAACAATATTACTCAACCAAAATTTTTTTTCACATTTATTATTTTTAATGTAGGCTCATTTTATGAATGTATGCCCTTTTTGATAATTAAATTATTTCAATTGTTATAATCAAATATGCCTAAATTAAAATATAAATGTGAAAAACAATTTTTGGTTAAGAGGAACCAAAGTTAACTATTTGTTAACTAATATAACAATTTAAATATAAACAATAATAAAAGCAATATAATAAATGAAATAAACAATATACTAATATAACAAATGAAAACAAAATTTGTATTCTTTATTTTTCATCTAGAGAACATATTTTACATTATTTTTAATTGATTCTGGTCATCTGCAGTAATGAAATTAAAAATTAAACGTACTGTTTTTAAAAATTGTGTTAATTTGTGAACTTTGACTAGAATAAATAATTATTAACAATTGAAAATTTAAACAAGTTTAGTTCTCTTTAATTAAAAAAAAACTCAAATCGGTTAAAAATTGTAGGCTCTAGACATTTTTGAACAGTATATTGTAAAGAATCCCACTATGTGGCGTCGCGTCGTACCGTGTGCATTAGATACTGAGAAAGCTCGCGCACGGCGAGACTAAAAATGATAGAACTTCTAAACTTTCAGAGAGTTCCTGTTTTTTATTTTTGCTATGGAATCATGAAAAGTCCCTCTTCATGATGCTATAAAAAAAGTGACCAAAATCGATTGCGAACATTGTTTATTTATAACAATAAAAATTAAAAATATAATTTGTTTAAACAAATTAAACTTTTTATTCATATTATATTTTTTTCTGAATAGTACATTTTTTAATCTTTCTAACGATACAAGTTTCATTGAAATCGGTTCAGCCAATTTCGAGAAATTGAATTTTTTCTAAAACGGTGCAAAAAAGTTTAATTGTTTATAAAAATTACAAAAACTAAAATTTTGAAAAATCGTTTGGAGGTGTTATTAGTGACATCATAGACTATCAAAATATGTAAGTATTATTTATTTTTATTAACCAAAAGAAAATTAGGGGACACTTCAGGAATTCTTACCCGGATACAAACATTGGAAAATTAACGTGATAATAACACCTTAAAAGCTGAGTTGAAATTGTTTAAAAAATACAACAATTTACTGGATGAAAACATTTTACTAAACGAAAGATTAATTCAATGCAAAAATAAAATAGATTTTATTTCGTATACACTGAAATCTGGATCGGTGAGCTCTGAATCGCTGAGACTCTGTTTACATAGTTTATAGGCGAGGAAAGGTAGAGGGCCGAGCATGGACTCTAAAGTGGCGATCAGTGCCGTACATAACTGTAGAGAAAAAGGTTCGCAGTGCCCGATGCTATTAAAGCATTTACAGAAACACGAAAAATAAAATCATTATTTAACAAATAAACAAAGATATGAAATCGCTACGAAGATTGAGGCAGGAGAAACTAAAGAAAATAAATATTAATTAATATTAAAATATTATAATGAAATTTTAAAAGAAACGTGCACGCATAAAATACTTCGTACGGTCCTGTTTGTTTGCTTTTCAGTCTCAACTGATCCGCTGGATCGGTGAGAAGCCATCCCCGATCAGTCTCACCGATCCAGATTTCAGTGTAAATCTCAAGAAAAATTAAGATATCAAATTCTAATAGTAATTAAAATAAAATTAAACAGTCTGTAATGAACTATTAAATTATTTTAACTCAATTTAAATACATTTTTGGACATTTTTCTGAACAAAAAGGTAAATAAATGAATCATTAGTGACTTTACTCTGAAATTATTTATGTCTATAAGTTATGTTAACGTGAATTAATATTATTACTTTATTTAAATAAATTTTAAGGCCTTCTTTGAAATGATAATAAATATAAATTGTTAAACAGTGTCTAAATTTCCAATATAATAGCACCAATGTTTTTGCCTGTTTTAATTTTCGCCCTATTTTTAGTAAAATATATATGAAATTTGTTATTAATCTTTTTTTGTTTCTGTACTTAACTGCTTCCAAAGATGTCGAAAAGTACAACGTTTCTTAATTCATATCGCCTTGTCAAGAACATTTTACAACTGACAATGAATAAGGTATTTAACTAAAAGAGAACTAAAGTTAAGTAATATGTGCTGTGATTGCTAGTAAAATATTTTATAAATTCCTAAAAAATAAAAGTAAATATGCAAAACCTATCCTCACTTCATGTGAACAATAAGAAAGAAGGGAAAAAACAATTACAATGTAAAAATATGGGGGTCGGGTTGGGACCACCCCTTCAGGGTCTGTTTCGGACCACCCCCACCATTTTCACAAAATGTTTTGCCAATCACTTATATCAATGGAATCAATTTAATTTGAATGTTGCGCATTGAAGTTAAGGTCATACACAATCAAAATTAATTTCGTAAAAATTTTCCTGTATTCAAAAAGCACTGTTAGCTCGAATTCCGTATAGGTCAAAAATTAATTTAACCAATGCTAAAATCTAATATTTCGTGAATCTCCAAAATGAAATCAACCGCATTGATAAAACCTATGGCCCAGTTGTTAGTATTGTGAAAGTGTTCGATTGATGATACTGACGAATTTTTTAGTGGTACCATCTTTAAGAAACATAAGGGGGTCGGTATGGTACGAGAAGCCGGTATGGGACCACCCTCCTCTAATAACTTTTTTCTAATAGAGGCTCAATTTTTTAAAAAACTGTTTTAGAATTGGAGACGTTTAAGGAATATAGTATAGTGATGCATGTCGATCAAATAGATGTCATTTGTTTTTTCGTCTCCTTTCATAAAAGAAGTGAGATAAAACTATAAAATTCAATTGTTTTAATTGTTATTTTAACGATTTTCTCGACTTTGACGAGAAGTTGTCGATCGAGACTCGCTCGACATGCAACACAATAGTACAATTTTAAGTTTTTCGTTAGGACGTGAAAAACATATTTGTTTATTAACATTTTATTAATAAACTAAATAAAAAATTTTAAAAAAATTTTAAAATATGGGAAATTCCACGTGAGATTTTAGTCGACCTCTTAAAATCGACCAAAAATATTTTTTTTCTATTCTGTATTTAAAAAAACAGATACGTATTTTTTTATTTTTGATTAATTGGCAAAATTTTAGTGTTAAAACATTTTCGAAATTTTGTACTTTTAATTGTAGACCTATATTCAGTAGCTTATAAGTTCGAAAATATTGAATTTCGAACTTATGAGCTACTGAATATAGGTCTACAATTAAAATTGCAAAATTTTGAAAATTCGTAACTCGAAAATTTGGACAATTAAACTGAAATAAAAAATACGTATCTATTTCTTTCGATACAGAATAGAAAAAAAATAGATACGTATTTTTTTATTTTTGTTTAATTGTCCAAATTTATTTATATATATATTTATATATATATATATATATATATATATATATATATATATATATATATATATATATATAAATTAATAATATAATTATTATTTATTTTTTAATATTTTTTAATATATATAATTAAATTTTTTACTGTCTTGTGTGCTTATAAAATAATAGGTTGATAAAAAAAATTTTTTAATTAAGCATTACTAAACTTTTAATAGTTATTAACTTTTACAAAAAAAAATTTTTTGCTTAATATTTTCAGGGCTTCTTTTTAACCATATTAGGAGTCAAAAGAACAATAGCTTAGTTCAAAAAGAACATTTTTGTCTTCAGGTGATCCGTTTGGGAAATTTTGACCCTATACATTAAGAGAAGTTTCATGTCAGTCATAGCCTATAAGTCCGAGAGAGACAGATTTATTCTGTGTTGCTCTGATGACATAATTTTTGTTAGCTGCCAAGAAGTTTTAATCTATTTGAAAACAATGCCCTTGTTGTGAAATATAAGCAATAAAAATGTAAATAAATCGCACAATAAAGTTGCTTTTTGTCAGTTTCTTTTTTAAAAAAATAATCTTTTGAAATTTGTTTTGTGAAAAATGATGAATTAAATAATTAAAACTGGTAACTATATCTTATTTTACGAGAACTAAGCAAAAAAATTATTTAAAATATAAGTGAAAATAAACTTTAAAATATTAATTTTCGCGAATCATAAAAATTTAACTATTAGACTATATCAAACATGGGCATATCTCTAGAACTTTTCACCTTTTAGGTATTGGAAAACTCTTTTTTTTCAATGCACATTCTTGAAACTAATTTTACTGTCTTGTGTACTTATAAAATAATAGGAAAAACCTTGCGATACTCATGTATACACACTGTTATACTCCCCCACAATGTATGAATCTACACGGAGAGACTTTTAGTTAGAAAAATTATTTTATCGTATTTTGATATTTCTAATAAAACGTAAGAATTTAGGGATAATCGAGGTATAGTTAGAAGAATTCTAATAAAGATTATGAAAAGACATAGTCAACGTCACTTTTGGTAATAAGTCTTAAAGTTTTTCGAATCTTTTCTAAAGCTTTATACTAAAAGTGAAGATTAGGTGACGCTACATATATATAGCATATGTATATGTAGGGGTATACAAAATGCGTTACTAGGCACGTGTATACTTATATAATACATATGTATATAAATAAATATATGATTTATCATAATATTATTACACAATTCAATTGTTTAATCACTAATAACTTTTGAAACGTTTTTAACAAAATACTTTCAAGACGATGATGACGCTCGGTTGTTTGCTGAGTGTTCGCCTAACATTAACTGTCTTCGGTTGTGGACGGAACTGTTCGGAAACCTTCGTGAAAATATTCTAATAAAATTTTGTAAAAAATCAAACTGCTTACCATTTCAGAGCGTGTTAATATTAAAAATAATACAGTATCTAAAATTTTTTTACATTTAATAGTTTTCAAAATAGTGGGTTTACAAATAAAAATATCAGAATGTATTATAAATATGTTTCATATTCTCGTATTTGCAATTGTCTTAACATCAAATGATATTCTTTCTAAACTTTTATACTAACTTCTGTTCCCTAAAAATTACAATAGTAGATAAAAAAATAACACTACTTATTATTATAATAAGAACTATCATCATCGTACCTCGATTATCCCTAAATTCTTAAGTTTTATTAGAAATATCGAAATTCAATAAAGTAATTTTTGTAACTAAAAGTCTCTCCGTGTAACCACAAGAAAATGTTTCTAAATGCATAGATTTCTCATTCAGTTGGATTTTAACATCAATCAGTATCTAGAGGTTTGTAGGGTCGCTGATGACGAATATGATATTAGTTTTTGAATATTCAAAATAGCGGATCCAATATGGCGGACAAAAATTAAGAAAGTTAATAGATTTCTACAGCACTGTATATCCAGGGGTTATTTGAGTTTTACTTCTCGTTCTTTATCCATATAATTAATTATTTACATCAAATACTTACTAATATGTAAATTAGGCGATCAAAACATTGTGACATATTAAAAATATGGAAATTTAAAAAAACAAAAGAAGTTTATAATTATAAAAGCAGAATAAAATTACATTTTTTAAAAATAATTTATATAATAAATTAAGTAAATATTTTAAATGTAAAATAAAATATTATTTTCGTTATCTTTAAAATTCTTTAATAATCTTAAACTTTACAACATTTTAAGTCCCATACCTATAAAAGCATAGTAAAAATTTGTTATAACTATTCCTGAATAACATATGTATCTTTAAATATGACGATAAGTCTAAATAAGTATCATGCAAAAAGATTCGATTTTTCAAAGATATGTCCACCATATTTAAAATTTTTTAAGAAATATTTCAAATTCTTAGTCAGCAAACTAGAAAACCCTTAAATGTCAAAAGACATTGAAATCTGATAATTTTTTTAAACTAACTGCAGATATAAAGGACCCGAAAAACCTATAAATAATAAATTTTAGGCAAATTTGAGAGTTTAATGCTTTCTTTCTTCATGGAAAAATGAGTATCATAGTATAAGCTCATATTCTTTCTTAAATATATAGTTTTTATGAATAGTGTACAGGTTAACGTTTTTTTTGTATACTTTTATAATTTGCGTGAAGAGATTACAATGAATTAAAAGTGTTTAGAGTTCAAATTCAATATTTGGCGTTCAAAAATGTAAGTTTTTATTATGAGTTTCGTTTTGAAATTTAAAGTTTGAACTCATTGCATTTCATATGTATAAGTGGAATATATTGTTAAGGGGTCTACCCACTTTAGACGCTCTAGAAAAAGGCTATTTTCATTAATTTTTTTAATAGGTTTATATTATAAATATTTTCATGTGAGGTATTACACATCTTATATACACTCTCAAAGTGCAAAAAAAATATTTTGAATGTTTAAAAACTACTATCAAATTCGTAATCAGCGACCTAAAAAAACCCCGGATACCAAGTTTCATAAAATTCCAACATTTTTTAAAAAAAGTCATCCGCCATATTGGATCCGCCATTTTGAATTGATAAAAACTAATATCAGTTACGTGATCAGCGACCCAAAAAACTTTTGAGTAACGAGTTTCATG